>OMPJ01010111.1:73871-92989 GCA_900312935.1 Carapus acus
TATATTTGTTTTGATTTTTTTAGTTTTTTTTTCCACTTACCACAATTTGCATTCGTAGAAATACAACTGCCGTGCCATTTACTGAGTGTTAAGTATGTAACTCGCATTTCAGTGTAATCTCTGTCCCCAGGCTGATGGAGGTCTGATTAATGTTGATTAACCACATGCTAGCAGTGTTTCACTATGTTTACCATTTATACAGGGACTTAACATACTTGAGCAGCTCCTGTTGCACACACACACTCAACTGTGGATCTAATTTGACAAGGCGCCAGTCTCAAGCCAGTAAGTTACCGTCTGGAAATGGGAAACTTCTGCATACTATTTGACTCAGACATGTTTGGATAAAGAGAACAGAGCCAACAAACGAGCCCGGCCGCTGCCGTTACCCCGCCGCATGATTACGGTGACATGGGAACTGACTGTGAGAACAGATTCGTAACACTAATAAGGGACTGCGAGACCTGAGAACATCTTGCTTCATTATGTTACAGTCAAAGATGCTGGGAGTCCCATATTTGTCTGCAAATTTTCTACGCCGACTCACACAGAGGCACACAAACACACACTTTGCCATTCTGACCTTGTCTTTAAATCATAATGACTGATTGACAGGTCTTTGCTGTAACCATGGGAACGAGAATTGAGGTGGCACAGCTTGAAAGCAGGCTGAATACTGATGATTATAGGAAGCTACAAAGTCTTTTTATGGTGAGACTCTATCTTCTCTCCTTATTAGTAATCTAACACTGGTGCACATTTGGGCAATGTTTGAGAATTACTTGCATGAAGTTCTACCATTAAACTATTAAACTGGTTTGCAAAACTCTGCGCCAACTAGGATCACTCAATGTCACCTTATGTGATATAGAGAGATTCTGTACGTAAGCGTAGACTTATTGATTAACACCTTCTCCCTCTGATCCAGGATGCCTCAGGAGCAACTCATTCCTTGTCCAGGGCTGAATTTGTTGATCTGGCCTGGTCCTCAGTTGGACATGGGTCCAAGGAGGAATACGGCCTCTTGTTTGACAGCGTGGTACTCACTCAGGACCACCGCGGCCTTCTGCTGGACAGTGATTCTGTGAAGGAGGAGGGACGTGTAGACTGGGCAGGGCTGTGCTCCTTTCTGCTGCTCGAGCTCTCCGATAAAGTGGAACACGACAGAGCCAGTAGTGTGCCAAGCTGGACACTGCCCCACACTCTGACCTGTCCACACCGAGACCCCGTTCAGCAGGTAAAAGCCCCGCGAACCTGTCAGAGTGTGAAGGACTCGATCAGTCATGAAGCGTGTAACTCTCTGAGCTGTCTATTTAAAGCTGTGTGCCAATTCTAACATGGTGTAAATCCCTCCAGGCTGCGAAATAACATTTTGCCCACACTTACAGTATGGCCATGCTGACTCTGCATGCTATTGCACACTATTTAATACTGGGATGAAACCTTCAAAAGGTGGGCCTCACCAATCAAAATGGCACACCTCTTTTGAGGTAAATGTGCTCTGGACTCCTCCAACATGTAACAATTAATATGCAAATGACCGGTGGGGATTGAAAGTAGCCCAGTGCTCCAAATGAAGTAATGGCTCTTGCACTTGCATCATTCAATTGCATCTTTCAATGCTGAGGATGACATAATTTTTTCTTCTGAAACAGGTGATGGCTCCAACAGTTTTTTTTTTTTTTTGTCAATACATGTATGTAAATCACAGCAAACAGAACTGCAATGGGTCCAGAAGGTAGCCTACTTGGTTGTAATGTTCCTGGTGCACTTCCACCAGGAACAAAATAGCTGAAAGTTATTTTCACCTGTTTTGCGAGAGTCAATGTCTTTTACCCAGACACTGAACCTGCGTTAGGGAATTGACCATGAAGTAAATCGAGTTATCAGGATAAACTGAATACATCCAGAAAACTGTTACACACTGACATATTCCTAAATGGTGCACATTTCAGGCCAGAGAGGGGCCTCATAAAGTAAGATTAACACCAAGCAGCTCTGGGTTCTAGCACATCCATAAAGAAGTTCTTTCATTCATTTCCAGTCCTTCCTCTGCCCCTTGTGTGGTTGTAGAATGGCTGTCCAATGACACACACACACAAACACACACACTCTTGCATACTGATTGCAGCAGGGTACAGCCAGGACAGGTGATGGAACTGAAGGAACAAAGGCTTGCATATAGATCATCAAGTGTAAATTATATGTAGAAGATGAATGGCCTTGTTTTACAGTAGTGCACCAACAGATGGACTTTTAGTGAGATAATGAATAAGCACCAACACTTTCCCTCACATCACAATAGCAATATATTAACAGCTTGGCAGCGCGAGCAAACAGATGCAGCCCATTGAGGTAAACCATCCCAGTAGCTGATGACTGCGCTCAGCTATCTGTCGCTCTCTTCTCTGTGTCTTCCTTGACGTTTTTTCTCGAGTACAGCGGCCGTTGACCTTGCAGACGAGCTGCCTGGTAATTATGTAATAATGGAAACACACGAGTCAGACATAAAAAGTCATCAAGACAATCGAAGCCCCATCTAGTCAGTTGTAATGACACAGTTGCCATTATCAACCTGCTTTTGTCCATTTAATGTCTTGGTACATCTACTGCGTCGTTAGAGGCCTTCTGTCAAGATGGTTAGTTTTTTGATTCTATTTTAGGCATCGAAAAGCTGCAGTCACAAGTTATTTTCAGCTGTTTTGCTCAATGTTGTTGTCCTGGCAATCCCCAAGTTGTCAGCAGGTCAGAACAGGTACTTAATCAGGGAGAGGCTGCCACTAGGCCAATATTCATCTGTTCTGGAAGCAGGTGAACTTGCAATATTGGGGCAGATTTTTCATGTTGGCTGGCCACTTAGTGAATTTTTATGGTAACCAAGTGGGGATTTTCCTCACTTCCAATTTAGCTTGACAAAGACCAAGCACTGTTGCCTTATATCAAGACGGTTCTGGGTTTCTGCTGACCTCTTTTTGTGGAGTTTATTTCTGGCCCGTTTGTGGGGCTATGCTTAGGAAAGAAAGTGAGAAAGGAAACCTGAGCAGCACACAATCCAAGCAACACACTTTTCTTCTATGTATATGACTGAGAACCTTTCTGGAACATGTCTGTAGTAGTCCCTTTTTCCTGGACCCTGCTTTTCTCATTAACAGATTTCTGCTCTCAGATATGTCCGGGCTTTTTCAAGATTCATGTACTTGAGGATGAGGGAAAGAAATGCCTTCCTCGTGTCTCTGAGGTTGCCCTTTATGCATTTGCCAATGTTTGCACTTTGCTTTTTCTAAAGCAGAGCTTTACTCTGTCCTCTGAGAGAATTTTCTGCCCTGTTAATGTCGTCGGTCAGTGGGCCTATAAAGTCCTTGTGATATTGTTCTCCACTAATAAACTTAACTAGATCTACACTGAAACACAGGTTCGGTTTATTGGACACACTAAATTCCCCATAGCGTTGACTTTGGATCGGGTGTCTGACTGACTGCTGCCAGCTCACCTAGCACAGAATTAGAGGATAAGTGGACACAGTGAATGGATGACTGGCATTGCTTTTTTTAAAGTTTGCATTTCAGTTCATTTCACTGTGATCAATAGGCAGACTAAATGAGGCAAAATGTTCTGGTGCATTATCCTTTACAACTTATTTTCAATTCTGGAAAGATGCTTTTCCCGATCAGGCTGGCCCTGTACTCTGAGATGATAAGACCTGCACACGTAGTAGCAAACAAATTAGATATTGATTTCATTAACAACAGGATAAGGTCAAACACCCCATTTTCTCCGCTTACCAGCTCTAACTAGTATTGATCTTTTACTGCCAGTTCCAATTTCTTTATCACTCAGACTTGGATGACTTCTTACTGAAAGACAGCTTGTGAAATTTCCTTGACGCAATTCATAACAAACGCAACAGCACTTTGAAGTGCAATGGAGCTGTGCTGAGGACTACGTTAGTTTTCCAATACTGTTTGAAGAAGTAATTTTTATAGCTTGTGTTTCCGTCAAGGTTAAAGTAGTGATGTTTTGCAATGCCCTTCTCAGGTGTTGTACGTGAGGAGTTCAGGTCACTATCTGACCGTGAGTAAAGGCGGCACAGTGGGGTTGCGGGCTGGAGAAGACATGTCCCTCGTCCACACACTTCGACTGCAAAACAGCACAGTCAGACCCAAAGACTTGTGGGTCACAGACATGGTGCTACTGCAAAATGTACACAAGGTGATTGTTTCACAGAAGCCCTTATATTTTCATCTCTTTCCCACTAAGATGAGACTAAGTGAGACTTATTGACAACAAAATCTGTAGCTAAAAAGTATTTGCTAATCATTAGAAAAAACAAGGAAAAAACATTCCAATCAGTCCATTAATTTTACTAATGGTTTTGATGATCCATTATGGTATTCGGTAATTAAACATATTGTCATTACCTCTGATTAGCCCATCACTTATTGATCCTAAATCGATACCTTTAATTGGCATTAATTATATAATTTCTTAGTGCCTCTCACCACTAGTGGAACCTTTTATGCTCTAATGTTACAGGTTGTGGTTGAGGTCACTGTTGCATCATTCATCAACGATTTAGTGAAACGTGCACATTGTCGTTTCTTTTTTCCTGTCTCTGTTCTTTTTCCTCACCTTGATCTCGTCTTGTGTCTGAAGATAGCCGTGTCCTTCACAAGTAAAGAGGTGTGCTTTTACGATATACTCTCTGAAGACGACTTTGACTGTGTATACAAACTCCAGGTAATGCACCTGTACTGCCGTGGAATCTGTATTCTCTGACACACTGCCAGTTACGACACTTTGTGAGGATACACAAACATTCAAAGATGATGACAGGACATTTACCCTTCATCATCTGGCATCTCTTAGCGTAATTTATGCAACTATCACCTGACATTGCATTAAATAGTTTGCAAATACCACTGTATTGTAAGTCTGTCATGAGTGGCAGGCTATTTTGCAACAGTGTTGACATACTTTATGACAAAAATGTAATACTCTACAGATGGACATGACATTGTAACTTGTTTAGGGTCTCACGTACACACCCTGGTGTCTGGACTATTGGGCAGATCCCTCAAACCCTGACCAGGCTGTCCTCACTATCGGAGATATTGGTGGGCAGGTTAGAAAAATAGTAGCAATATGTGTTTTTCACAGCCACTGTTGCTGCTCAGGGACCTTCTGTGTTTACGTGTGTTTGTGTTGGCATTCCCAGGTCAGCGCTTTGTGTTTCACCTCAGCCCACATCTCTCTGTTTGAGAGACCCAGTGTTCGGAGCGAATCGGAGACCACAGACACCATCCTGTGGGCAGATCTGGTGAAAGGAAAACAACACTCCTGCTATACACTTGCTCACCAGGCGCATGCACAAGCCTGGGTTAGACGAGGTTGGTAAATATGAGCCAACAATGCTCTGATGCCGTTTTTTTTTTTTGTATTGTCACTGTATTGTCACTGTGTTTTGAGTCGGACCCAAGGTGTAATTTTGTGTATGGGTAAATGAGTCACTCCTCACGTAATCGTCAAAACATTGGTGTAGAGTTTCCAAGAAACCAAATGGCCATGTTTGTTGTGTTTTCCTTTTCTGTGTTGATGTTGTGCAGGTTACAATCTATACTGTAGAACAGACAGATTGAAAGCAAATACTGAAACACACGCACACACACGCACGCACACACACGCACACACACGCACACGCACGCACGCACGCACGCACGCACGCACGCACGCACACACGCACACTTTTCAATAAGACATACAATGATAGCCACAGTTATCACTGCTTTGTGCCACTTTGGATTGGGTATTATGCAACACAATGAAAATGTTTTGAGAATGTTTTGGGCCCTCAGGGCGTCATGCACATGCACACACATTCTCATAAATTTGGCAGGCCTTGTGAGGGTCCTCAGTTTACCTCAGCCTGCGTAACAGGAGGTCACTTAGTTGTACCTTCTTTGCATCATTAAAATTGAGTTCTTTTGAGGATTCAGTGCAGTGTTTGATCCCACAGCAATGTTGGTCCCATCAAAACCTCAGCTGACCTAGAGGGAGGGAGGACTTTGACAAAAGAGGAAAAAAGAATAAAGAATTCACAAATAAGCACGGCAAATGTGGAAACACCAAAATAGGAAAAGACAGACAATGTGAAGCTAATCAAGAACGCAGGTTAATTATTTTTTCCCATTGTGTGTCGATGTGAATTGACAAGTCACTGCACTGTGTGTGAGTGTGTTTACTTTCACTGAGCTTTGAGAGAAAAAGATTCTGTGTGTGTTTGAAAATGGTGTGTGTGTGTGTGAGTGCTCTTACCTCTGGGGTGGCAGTGCAGTTCTTTTGAAGTCATCCACCATGGAGAACGATTAGGCTGTTTACCATTAGATGCTGCTGTTTAGGCAGACCTCTGAACTTGCAAGCCCATGGGCTGGGTATCGTACGTCAGTGTTCCGTTAATTAAGAGAAAATTGAATTTGACACAGGCCTCGCAGAAAGTGTTAAAGTTGTCTTTGTGTGTGAGCATGTGAGTGATACTGGGGAGTTCTCACCAGTATTGAAATAATGCTGTGATCAAACAAAAGAGCACGAACATTAATAATAGATCTAAAGAATGGGGTCCACCTAAATACAACGCATTTACAGCGCAATCTGCTACAGAGAAAATGCTTTCTGCATTGATAGTGACCTCACACCTACTGTAGTTATTCTCATTCCAAATTCGGTGCAATTCAGTGACATTCCATTGGTGCAACAGACTCTATGAATGACGAACAGATGAATTTGATGCTTGTGTGTGTGCTGGTGCAGGAGTCAGTGGGAGTCAGGTCTGAGAGTGCATGACAGAAATTGCGATTCATGAAATGTAATCACAGGTAGTAATTTGCTTTCCCTTGGTGCCAGACCTCTGACCTCAGAATGTGCCACGACCCTGGTGTGAAACACTTGTACATGTTCATTCTTGGAAAGCGAAAAGGCTCATAATAGTGATCTGTGGCAACCAAGTTGGGCATTCTCGATGAAAGCTTTAATTGAGATAGATGGCAATCCGAGATCCATTATATTTTCTATATTATGACAGCGCAAATCATAAACGAACTCATTCCATGCTATGCTGAGCCTGTAAATTGGTTGATTTACCACACAGCAGTCATTTAACATTCATTTCACAAAGTTCTTTTTTGAAATTCTCCTAACTGCGGATTTTTCTACTTTACAGAAGAGAGCGGTATGCTTGAAATTAATTAGAGACAACGAGGCATCCTCAGAAAATATGTGTAACTGCTTAGATTAAAAAGACAGCTGTTAGGGTGCAAGTATTTTCTGCTCCACAGTCGCTTTATGCACTTGTATCATTGATATGTATACCAGTCATCACTTGCCTGCAAAAGATGCTATCAGAGGTGGAGAGAAAAAGTGACAAATAGTGGTAAGAATAAGGACAGGAGAATTTGTATTTTTTTGACAAACAGAGATTTGTCTTCAAGGTGTTAAGGACGTAAAAATTGTTAAAGACTTGATGTTTCAAACTATATGAAAACAATCGAGATACGAAGATTAACATACTGCACATATTCCACTATTCACTGGGGTATAATACAGAATGCCTGCCTGTAGGAGGAAGGAAGGGAGAGAGTAAGAGAGAAAGAGAGAGGAAAGGAGAAAGAGAGAGGATGAAGAGATAGATATCGTTCCAACATTTTGGCACAGGTTTGAAAATGCTTACCAACCCCATTCCGTTTTACCCTTTTCACCTCCTTTCTCCCCCTTCCATATTGCAGTACATTATTTGGGTTCGCTGGAGGCATTTGTATCATGCAGCACCAGGCCACAGAGCAGTGTGGTCATTGGCTGGAAGGAGAAGGAAGGCAGGAGCCTACGTATTTCTTCATTTTTCACACAAAAAGGAGTGTGGGACATGGACCACCACACCGAGCTCAATATGATAGGTGGCGCAAACACAGCACGTGATGGCAAACTGATGCAAAAAGCGAATCGGCTAATTTTAGACTTTTCTCCTTGGTTGTAGCCACTGCGGGTGTGGATCATGAGGTCCTGCTGTGGAACCCCTGTGTGTCGACGGAGCCAGTGAGTGTACTCAGTGGACACCGGGCTCCAGTCACCAATGTTCGCTTTATACAAGCCAAGCAACAACTGCTCAGCTTCTCCAAAGATAAGGTCGGCATGTATATTTGAGAATATCAGTCGTAAAACTCGAATCCCTCTGTCCATCTCTGGCTCCCCATCGGAACATGGAACATATTCTCCTCTTTGGCTTTTCTGAGGAGGATGAATATTTCAGAAGTAATTTTTGTTCCATCATAACACCATCTGCTAGTGCCGATCTGAAAGCTCCAGCAAGAGAATATCTGTGCAGAAAAGTACAACTGCAGAATCTTTCTGTGTCCTAAGGTCTGAATAATGATCAGCCATTGGCCATTGTTTATATTTGTGCTCCTTGGTTTGATGCACTCTTGGTCACATTTTACCATCATGTTTCCTTGTTTATACAGGTGTTGTGTCTGTGGGATGTGTCCAGCCAACTGTGCATTCATCATTTGGCCGGCGTCTTTCCAAAGACCAAGGTGGACACGCGCACTCTGTTGTTCTTCCACGAAGAACGTGAACTGCTACTGCTGTCCTTCAACAGCCAGCTGCTCCTGCTGGAGACAAGAAGAGAGAAGAGGAGAACCACCAGCCATGAACACCCTGTCACCTGTGTGCTCTACAACAGTCTGTTCAGGCAGGTACGTGAATGAATTATTGAAAAGTATGGAAACGCATGACTCCTCAATGAGACGAAGTAGGCAAAACATAAACATTTGAAGTATGTTGGCATGTCCAATGTCTGTGAGGCATGGTGATAGGAGGACATGAGCAAATTTAATCTTCTTCATTAGCCTAATGAAAAAAAGACCATTTTGAGAAGCTGTTGGAGAAATGCACACTAACAGCATCTCAAAACTGTGGACCAGCTTAGAAAATCAGTGCAGTCGACAAAGATGCTGACACAGTCATAAGAGAGGACTTCAGTGGGCTGAACCATCAGTTGTGAGACTCATCTGCACGCTGATGAGGTCTCCTGGAGAACAGTATTGTTTGATTGATTAAACATATGCCCTGTCCGGAAGGGCACAGTGCAATTTGGGTAATGAGGTGTGATAATATTTTTGTTTAATTCGGCTCGCTGCGGGTTTGCACTGGTTGCCATATTTAATTAAAGAAGGAGTTACTCTGTTCAGCCTTAGTTTGACTTGAAGGCAGTGACTTACTTTCACCTTCTGTGGCGACTAAATGAAGTGAAACAAAGTGTGGTGGACGGTTTAGCTGTGTGAGTCATTATTAAGTACATCAATGGAACCTAGATTCGCGGTGGCATTAATGGATCAAACTCTTATGATGATTGATGCCCTGCCCCTGTCCCTCTCCACCACCCCACCACACACCCACACCCATCTCTGCACAGGTTGTCAGTAGTGACTCTGCCTCCTCTGTAATCTGCTGGCTGGTTGACACAGGCCAAAAGGTCAAACAGTTTCACAGTTGCCATGGCAACGCTGAGATTTCTGCCATGGCTCTGGACAGCACACAGACCCGACTGTTTACTGCAGGCACCGCTGGAGAGGTCAAAGTAGGAGGACACACACAGGCAAACGCACACATCCAGACACTTGCCGCAGGTTAAGAGATGCAAACCCAAAATGCTAAATAGGAGTTGTAATAAGAGTATGACAGGGCAATTAGATGTTGGTCTGGGAAAAGAGTCCACCAAAAAATTCTGATGCACTTGATGATGGTAATTTTTCTTGAAACTTGACCGTGTGCTGGCAGAGAAGACCCGGTCCACAGTTAATTAGACTTGAATAGACTTTCAAAGTGACGGTGATTTACTGCCTTTCTGCGGTAGAATGTGTTCAGAAGTTCTCTGCCGCATGTAAAAGATGGATTCGAGCTTTGCTGACACCCAATGACACTTTTGTGCTCAGTGCACATTTTGTGATGCCACACTGCAACCAGGACAATACATCGTGAACTGCTAGTGTTCATACTAATAGCATATATTGATTATTTCAATCAAGGTAGCGATGATAGTGACTCCTGTTATTACGGCTGATGTTCAGTGTTCATCTGTGCCTGTCAGGTGCCCAAAGCACCAAATTCCTCGGCCACTTAGTAACTAGATGTAACATTGCAGGGCCAGGGCAGGGCAGCGCCATTCTGAATATGAAATTCTGACCTTTCAATTATTGAATACTGGGAATTTAGCCAGTGCTTTTGCCATGACACAGTTTCAAATTAAGTCGTCCTGCAAAACAGCCCTAGTGGCAGATTTTGAAAAGTATTCAGAGCTTTAATATCTCTCTTGGCTCAATGAAGAACGAGCTAAAAGAGTTTAAAAACATCAAAAAGCTTTGTTGCTGTGGAATGCTCATGCGTAGGCCAAGGTCAACTCTTATCTTTTGCAGGTGTGGGACTTCAATGGCCGCTGTCTTCACACGATGAATGCCGGCCGGGGCCAAGCAGCTGATATCTCTCAGGTGCTACTGCTGAAGAGGAGCATCGTGGTGATGGGCTGGGAAAGGTAATGTATGCAACTCAGAGGTGACTTCTGTCTCCAAGAACCTGTCATTTCATGGAACACAACACAGTGTGCTCCGACACCATCGCACAAGATTAAAATTGCAGTCACCCAACCAACAGAGAATGACAATTAGTGCATTTGAATGCATGTACATTTCTGTGCGCGTGTGTTTGTATGTTTGTATGTGTGCATCCGACCTTCTCTGGCTGTCTGTCCATCCCCTCGTCCAACCATGCTTTCCCTTTCTGCCAAAGGTTCAGCTTCAACCACACACCTGGGCCGTAAATGGTCGTAACACACGAGGGTTTTCCAACTTCCTTCAGCATCATCACCTTGCATGTTTGTGTGTGCTGAACTTAGCAATGTGTGCTTCTTCTCTAAGTCACACAAACACACACGGCATTCTCGCTATCATTGGTGTCACACTCGCAAAGGTGACATAGCTGGCAGGTCAGCGGTATCAGAAGAGAATGTTACCGCTTTTAGTTGAACACCCATCAAGTTCATTCATCATGTTGCTGGTGTTTAGTGTATTTTTGTATTTGTTTTCTGTGTCTGCCTTTGTTGTGCTTCAATCCAGACCCTGCTGTCGCCCTCTGCTGCACCCACATCCCACGTAGTTTGAAGTAGTGAGATTCCATTGACAGACATATTCCTCAGTTTGAGGCCACCCTGCAGTCTTTGTTCATTCCAGCTATTTGCAATGCAATAAAAGAAGTTATAAATCTGCTGTGATAAGATGGAGCAAAAGATTAAATCGAGCAGAATTCATTGCGAGTGTACTTAAATGCTCGGTAAGTTATATTAACATACTGTTACACACGGTATGTGTAGCAGTTTGCACGAACATTAACGTTATGACTCGCATTAAGTGGACCTTGAATGAGATCACTGGCAGTCGAAAGCATTCACGGAATGTCCAGCGCATACACAAATTAATTATGTTAAAGATGCAGTCAAATACAATATCCATCGGCTTTAATTGTGCAGAGGAGCCAATCCAAAGCGTAAAAAATTGTTTTTTAGGGAAAACAAAAGTAGTGAGAGTAGTGAATAGTCTTGAGGCATGAAGTACTCTTCTCTTCCTCAAAGTTATTAGGTTATCATCGCAACAGCTGTAAGTATGTAACAATTGTTATCATGAAACTTGTTCACCTTGTTCATACCTACTAGAGATAGTTCGGAAACCATGAGATCTGCCAATCTTATCTTTCAGGATGTTAACAGTGTTCCGCCTTCACTCGTTCTCACGGTCTGTCGTCGAGCCATCGGAATGGAAGGGCGGAGTGCAGCATCGCGGCGATATCCTGTGTGCAGCGTTCCATCCTCCGCAGACCCTCGTCACAGGTGTGTGTGGAAGTGTCATCATCTGAATTCATTTGAAGCTTAATACAGACTACAGCCGCCTTACGCACACGGTCAACCAACCAGCCTCTGTACTTGTTTTCTGAGGTCAGCACAGTGCTGCATGGTTGTATTTATGAGTGGTAGTCTATGTCTGAGTCTCTTTCCTTTTGAAATTGCCTTTTTACAAATTAGAGTATTTAAGATATGCACAAAGTAGTCACAACTTCAATTAAAAATTTGAAAGACAGTTCCTCTGGCCACTCAAGTAGCAGAGTGGGAGCCGTCTTCCACTTTCTTCTTTCCCTTTTATCACGATGTCTTAGTGTCTTCATGTTGACCAGTCTTCATGTTCATGGTTTTCTGAGTACCTTAGTCTGTTCACAGCCAAACTGCCTGTTTGTGACGGCAGTGTATTTTACGTAGCAAGAGTCACATTGTATCCCCAGAGTTGTTGAGAGGAAGGATTGAACAGGACATCTTTAGGCACTGGGTCCCTCCTCTGCCCTTTCAAATGCCAGCGCACTTCGACCAATATGAGCTGCCTCTGTGTGCGCTCACTGTGATGAAGATGCATCACTTTGGCACCAGTGGAGGTTATGCAGCTGTTCATGAGTCTGGGGGCATAGCACAGATTCATAAACTGCTTAGTTTTTGACCTTACACGAACCACCAAGATAAGAAAAAAAGTGATAAAGGCCAGGCTGATGGTGGATAGCAGTAGGTGTTCTCAGGTCAGGGGTGAAGATATTTTGACGGAATGAGAATTCTTTGACATTACGTTCCCCAACATCACATTCTTTTTTTCAGCTGAATCAGAACTGATAAATCTTTCAACAATAGTGGTGGCAAATTTTTGTTCAGAAATCCTCAGATACAGTATATAAACATTGTACAAGGAGCCCCCACAGTTAAACATTTCTTCCCTACCTGGGTGCCAATATTAGTTCGCCTTCCACAAGTATCACAAGTTTTTCACAAGTAACAACAACTCGAGTAGTTTTTGTTCTTGGGATCGAGGCAAAGTCAAACGTGGCCCACTGGAATTGAACTTATTCAACACTAGAACCAAGTTGACAAACGTGTGCAGAAGAATTGTTTGTAATATGGAAAATCTCATCCAGCCATTAGTAACCCCATAACTAGAAAGAGAGCATGGACTGCATAAACTAGTTGCTCCAATAAATACAGTCTGTATTGAAAATTGAAAATATGGCCTCTATAGGCATATACTTAAGATTGTGCTCTTCTGATATCCCAGGCTCAGAATTTACCTTTCATCAGTGAAATGATGAAGTTTGCAGCTCACAGCGTTAGTAACAAGTTATTGCTCCCTGTAATTTCCTCTCAGTTATGAGCTGCTGTCAGTCAGCCGTTGGCTTTATGTTACTGATGTCTGTAACTGATAAATGCAAATGATTTACCTCAAACAAAGTCTGCACTCTGGCACACATGGACCGAAAAAGTAGAGCACTGCCTACCTAACAGATATTCTTGAATACTTAATTCCAGGAGTTAAACCATGAGCTTTCTGCACAGGGCTATCAACCCTCAGAACCTCACAAAGTAGTTTGTTTGCAATTAGAATTTAAAACACATTGCATTTCTTTCACCATCAAACTTCATCATTACTACGTCACACACTGTAGAGCCATCTCATAGGCTCTACTGTAATCAATCAGTGGTTTCTTTGAACGACTGTATTGACCGTGGAACTTTGTGCCACGATGGTTGTACTATTTTGTATGGTAGAGGTGGAAGTGGAAGTTGGAGAACAAGTCTAGTGTTAGTCTAGTTAGTCTAGTGAAGGTTCTGGTATGATTTCCAAGTTCTTGAGGAGCAGGATGGCACTTAATACAACTCCTGTGAGCGATTGAAGACGTCACTGAGGGCTGGAACCAGAAGGCCTGCCCAGGCTAGCAGACGGAGATGGAGACGCCATCTGTGCCCGTGGCCTGCCTGCTGTGTCTCCTCATGTATTCTGAGTGCAGCATTATAGGTAAAGGATCTCGGCAAGGAGACTGGGTGGAGTGCTACATATGCAAATTAGCAGCAAGTCATTGATTTCCTCTGCCAGATGATGTTTTTCCAAAGTGCGTGCAGTTGTGTATGTGTGTGTATTGTTTGTAATGCAATGTTGGCCCTGATAGTCCATCAGTCTACACACGACCAGAGCACCCATAGTACTTATCATGTTTATGGTGTCCATGCCGTCTCAATGTGCTGTTCCAAACCTTGCCACACACAAGCAGTCAAGGAGTTCAGTCAAGCTGTCCTTCCTTTTGTCCTTATTTCTTTATTTTCTAATACCACTGATCCCCTCCTTCATTTTATTTTTCAAACCCATCAAGTAGAATAGCACTCGTTGAAGCGAAAATTCTGATGTTTCAGGGTAGCAGAATTATTCAGAAGTTTTTTCACCCCAGAATTCCCCAAATTATGTCTGGGTGCATCAATGATGCGCTTGCCCCAAGCGATAAAACCCAAATCTGTCGTGAGCTGCACATACAGTATGTGTGTGAGGGCCCAGCGACTGTTTGTGTCTCAGCTATTCCTCATTTTGCGCCTGCTTGAAACAAGCGGCGGCAGGAACATTTCACGGCAGCCTCTGCAATCATCTTCAAACTATTTGATGAGTTTCTCTTGGCCTCGGTCTCTCTCACACCTACAAACACTCGAACCCTGCGTGGCTCAACACATCTCAAGCAACCAGGCACTACGGGCTGCCAAAATGTTGGAAAAGGGAATAAGACAATCAGAATACTGGCTGCATAGTGATAGTGACAAGCAGTGCTTTTTAATTTCCTGTGTGTGTGTGCATGAGTGTGTGTGGGGCTTTCAGTGTTTGCTTTCAGTCTATCTGTTCTACAGTATAGATTGTAACCTGCACACCATTAACACAGACATGGAAAACACAACAAACATAGCCGTTTGGTTTCTTAGAAACTCTTGGAAGTTCATCATATTATCTGAACACTTTTTATCATTTACAAACAACTGTCATTAGTCTCCATGTGCACATAACACTTTTTACACACACATACAGTAAATACATGTGTGGGTCTTTGTGTGTCTGTTAGAGATGGGGTGGGGCATTTGGTTTTTAATGTGCAAGTAGATTATGACAACAATATATGAACTGTTAATATATTTTACAGCCAATTGTTATCAGCCTACACACACACACACACACACACACACACACACACACACACACACACACACACACACAGAGGAAATGATAAAAGACCCTCGAAATAGCTGGCTCTGGGCACCATGAATTATGCACACACCGGCTCTCTCATAAACTCCATACAGTGTATTGCTCCGAGTCTCACAGACCCACAACACACACCTCCCACATCTCATTCCCTGCCACTGTTCAACTTTTGAACCACCTGATGAGATTCTTAGTTTATATTCTAAACACAAATTCCCGCCCAAACAGATGTTGAGGCTTATTTGAAAAGTGCCTCGTCCTGCATTTTGGGTGATTGTAGAGGGTTGTGACTCGAGAAGCAGATGGTAGCTGTAGGCACTTTTTGAGGTTAATCATTTTGAGAGCTTTCAGTAACAGCTCTGCATGCTTCAGCAGTACTGTGAAAGTTGTGGTTTTGCTTGTCAATCAGTTTCATTGACAGGCAAAAATAGCACAATGTATGGATTCACAGGAAGATGGCTGGCTTTTAAAGATGGCTACTTTTAGGGCCTGACATTTAATGACATTTCCATTATGCAGGAAGCTACGATGGAGAGATTATAGTGTGGAACAACAGCACAGAGAAAGCTCTGAGGAAACTGCGGCCACTCCCGGACCATGGTGAAAACGCAAAGCAGACAGGCAGGTCCCTCTCACTACCCGCCCATATGATTGTACAGTTGCGCAAAGGAGAAGGAGAGTCATATCTTCTATGATTTCTAGAAAACAATGTGTTTTCCTGCTGATGAAGG
This sequence comes from Carapus acus, assembly GCA_900312935.1. Lineage (NCBI taxonomy): Eukaryota > Metazoa > Chordata > Actinopteri > Ophidiiformes > Carapidae > Carapus > Carapus acus. The sequence continues at coordinate 89,743 of OMPJ01010111.1, forward strand.
TAATTTCACTGACAACGGTTTTAATGTGAGTGGGAGGGACGACTCTGAGACTTGCAGTGCCATCACCAGATTGTTCTTCATACCGAGGCGCTCAACAACGGCTATAGCTCAAGGTGAACCAAAACAACAACAACAAAAAAACAAGTAACAATTTTCATGCCATTAGATGCAGTATGTGTCAAACAAAGTATTGAAAATTGCCTCAGTTTAACAAAATTTTTTGATCAGGTGCAGCTGACTTGGTTTCATGTGGAGGTTCTGGTGTGGTCCGGTTCTGGAATACCACCAACAGTCATCTAATGGCAGAATTCACAGTCCACAATGAAGACCTGGGGTCCACCGTCGTGACAGTCAGCCCATGTGGAAAATATTTGGTCACTGGTGATAGTAAAGGAACAATGACGACATGGAACATAGAAGTAAGTGGAAAACAGTGTGGCCAAATAAATGGAGACTTTGAATGGAGACACACTCACACACCAGGTGAGAGGGAACTACAAGATCAAAGGCACATTTTTGGACAGAAGGCGGCCGACGCTGTCTTCCCCTGGATCACAGGACCAGCCAGTCATTTACAAAATGTTCCTCCATCTGCATATGCTTTTGAAATTAACGTAGACGGTGTTGCATTTGAAAGACGGTCCGTGTGAGTGGGGTTGTTTTGTACATCACTGAGTACGACACCATATAGAATAACAAAGTTAAAAGTAAAAGCCTCGTATTTCCGACAAACTCAGGGTACGGTCACCAACGTCATACAATTATGCTAGCCTAGGAGGCAGAGGAGAATGCAGATGACTACTTCTCTGTGATCTAGAGGCACTACAGTGCCGTTGTTCTGCCCAAAGTTGCCAGTAATAGAGGGCTGTCCTTCGGGTATTACTGCCACAATGTTCAGAAATCATCTCTGTCACACTAGTTAAGACGGGATGATTCCAGATGGGTGCATCTCATTTGGACTCCCCTTTTAATTCATGTAAATTTATGTATGTGTGTTACCGAGTTGAAGAGCTTGGGCGCGCAAATGTTCTGGGAGAGAAATCCTGTCCTGAGGCACATTCAGAGGCAGCTTGGGAATCAAATGGATGACTAATGCTGTTGCCCAGCGCTGTGCAGGTGCAGACGGACCTCCCCTCATCTGACCCTCACTGTGTGGATGAACTGCAGTACTACAGAACTACCAAACATGCTTGATGAAATTGCTGCCAGAAATCAAAGTCCCAACTTGCAAATCTTTGACCATTGTGTCGACATTCATGAAGAGTCAAAGTCCAATAGTTTTTTCTTTAATATTTCTCAGGATTATTGTCTGACATCTCAAGGAGGACCAACCAATGACCCTCCGAAACTTGTGTGCACGTCCGATCTGCACCGCGATCGCATAACTCACTTGGAGACATGTGTCCACGGTGATAGGCTTCTCCTCCTCTCAGCATCATCGGACTGCTGTGTCGCCCTCAGTGACCTGCCCGGAAACATCATTGGTTTATTTGGACAGGTACGCACTCATGCAAGCACTCCTATCCAAATATTTCATATCAGAACGCTGCAAAAACAGCTGCACTATATGGACAAATAACATTTGACTTGGTAAGTGGCAGAAAGGCAACGTTTTTGAGCCAAGGTGGATTCCTGTAGACTCCTGTGTTGACAGTACCCTTTTTTTCAACCTGACATAGAAATGCACAACAAGCAATGGTGCTATGTCCCACTTTTTGTTTCTCCTGTTTCTGGCCTGATTTTTTCCCCCTTGTCCTACAGGAGGACCAGTGGTGCTTAGACAAACCTGAGCCTCCACAACCTCAACAGGAACTGCAGAAGGATGTGAGTGATGGATTTCGAGAGAGCAGACATAGAGGAAGGAGATCAGCAGCCACCAGTGGAGTGCTTGATGGGTCCACAAGAGATGCACAGGTGGGTATGATGGAAAGAGAACAGACTGGTGAGAGCAGATGGAGTGAATAAGCAGCCGGCAGACGTGGATGTTGAGCAATGTTACTCATGTGGATTCTGGGTTTCTTTTGTTGGAGCTTTGTTTTGGTTTTCATTTGCCCAAGTTTATTAATGAGCATCATTTCGTTTCTCAGTTGGCCCAGTGCGGGATGTGCGGTACATTTATGGATGCCGATGCACTGTAACCTGTGTCAAGTACAAGCATAATTACAATGTGTCTTTTGATCAAGTTCTTTAGGGGTCTTTGAGTCTCTCTCTTTTTTTTCACCCCTCACTGACCTTTCAGTATATGATCTCAATCAGTTACTACTAAGATGATTTGATAATATGCAGTAATTTCTGAAAGCCAAAGGCAATGCTGCTGAGGAAGGTAGCAACACTATTATCATAAATCTGTCAGCCAGAGATGCCATACAACCTCATGAGGTCAAACTTTTTTGTAGAGAAAATTTTGCCAATTTGAAATAAAATCAGAAAGAAATATTGGTGTTTTCTTTATCTCTCTAAATTTGTTATTTTCCCATCCCCTCTTCACAGGACACAATGGCCAATTGTTTCACATCATCTGTGAGTTGCGCAAACCAAATGATTTTTTTTTCATAGTTAGTGTGAATAAGATAAACCTCTCAATTTCTAATGAAAGACAAGGCAATAGGTCAACACATTGTTGCTTGGATGCAGGTATTCCTTTGGAGAAAAAAAACAAGTTTTTGCTGGCATGCACCACTATTATTTTGTTGGTAGTGGCAACATCAAATCAGTATCAACTAGATATCTTTTAATGGTAAATAAGAACAGTCTATCAGATGAAATAATATGATCAACATTCAGTCCATAGAGAAAATTTTGTGTCCCCTAACAAATGAATGCAATCAAAAAAAAAAGCCATGCATTATTAATACAGAGTGAAATAGAGGACTTGGAGAATGAGTGAGAGAAAACTTCCCAAATTCAAGCCACATGCCAAAGTTTGAAGTTTAATCCAATGTCAAAGGGCGAAGTGATCACTTGAGGCAAAGTCAGTCAAATTCTCATCAGGTTGCCTGTTCGGGTGTGTGTGCATGTGTATCTGCCTCCAACTGGGCAATCTGAGCAAATAAAGGTGTGCTTGTTTTGTATGTGAGTGAGAGAGAGGCAGTGTGAGTGTGTGTGTGTGTGTGTGTGTGTGTGTGTGTGTGTGTGAGTGAGCGTGAGAGTTTGTGTGGTTGATTTGGTCTAAGGGCCAATTGGCAAGTTGACATTGCCAGCCAGCCAGCGGGCACGAGGTGAAGAGACAGAATGGCCTCACTCCATC
>OMPJ01010112.1:0-18446 GCA_900312935.1 Carapus acus
TGAAGGTGCCTGAACCTGAGACTGCAGCCGCCTGCCCCCTATCAGCACATGGGGCCGAGCCCGTTAGCAGGTCATGGTGCCATCGTGCTCAGAGCATCTGTGTTGCACGCATCATTGGGCCAGTGATGAGCGTGTGTGTGGGCGAGCGAGGGCCCCTCTGTTTCCATCTTTCATTTCCTCTCATGCATACTTAATGATCACGCAGCTGGCTAATGCAGATAGTTAAACAAACACGTTTATGCTATTGTCTGTGTGCATTTAGCACTTCGACTTAAGCTGTGCGAGGGTGAGGTGGAGTTTGATGGTAATGGTAGAACTGTTCTTAGAAATGAACTCATCCTCAGTGAAAGAAGCCCGATTGATGGTACCCCCATCCCTGCCCCATACAAAACAAGAATCAATTCCTCCCTAGAAATCACAAGATTCACTGTTGTTGATTTGCAAATGTATAGTGAGCCTCAAATGCATAATCTGCACAGTCAATAACCATAAACAGATGGACATCAGGGTGAGAGGTGGAGGAATACATAAAACATTTAACAATGCTAACTGTGACAGAGAGGAAAAGTTGACGTTAACTAGTGGTATTTGACCTTGTTGTCGTACAAATAATCACCCATTCGTACTGTGGGATTTATGGCCAAAGTTAGGAATGTATAGACTGGATTGTCTGTGGAGTGTGTTAAGACAATGCTGCAGGAAATGACCAACGGACTAATAACTGTGGATTAGGAAGTAACTGACCCCAGACCCCTGAATGGCAGCAGAGGACCTGAGTGCCATTGTCGTAAAACCTGAATCAATGTGAACCACGCGTTGTCTGTCACTGTCTATCATTTCTTCCCTCTGATAAAAGGCCACTTCAGCAGCGCTCAGTTGAACCTCCCATGCCAGACATGCCATCCAGTCCCGAGCCGCTGAGCCGCTGCCGCCTAAAGCCACCTACACACTGTGTGACTGCGGCAATCATACAAGTTTAGCACGCGTTACATTGGGCAACATGGATTTAATTATCGCTGGGAAGCCATCAAGTTTGATGTGTGCAGACTGTACAACAACTCTGCAGTTTCTTTCCGAGCCGTCACATTGAGAAATATCTGTCCTAAACATCTGACACTGTCAGATGTTTGTCCGAGACTACCCCGCGTACGGCTGATGGTCCGCTGTGCATCGCGATGGTCCGCTGCTTTTGAGGCTCGACAAAGGATTTTGTGCCACAATAAAGGATCTTTTAACTGCTACAGCCCTAAAATGCACAGTTTAAACAGGGCATCAGACAGCCCACCGGAATTTGAGGAATATATAAAATAATTCTGGTACCTCCTTGTATCAGATGCAACTTGCGTGAAGTTTGCAGCACTTTATGTTCTATATTTTCATCTTAAAAATCAAATAAAACTAGAGGCAGTACTCAGAGAGCAGCACATCTGAATCAATTACCCAAACTATATAACATTGTACGGCAAGTTTGAAATGTGTCAAGGAAGCAACTGATCAGAGTTGAAACCGCAATCAGCAGCGGCAGACTCATCCCACCGGTGGAGGAAAAGGACATGGGTGAGGGAACTGAAAAGTAAAAATGCTTTTCCAAAATAACTTTTAGAGAATAAATGGTGAAATGTGATTCATGTAGAAATACAAGGCAGAACCCTTGTTTTGGAGGACTTTCTGGCCTGTGGAGACTATGAGCTCAAAATGTATACTCAGAACTAAAAGCTTTGTGGGAAATACTCGCCAAGAACTCTTCCCAAGAACGCTTCCCATCACTGAGCTTCAAGTGCCTCTGCTTTCGGCTGGACAGCTGTGTCCATCTCACAATTCAAGATTCAAGAGTTTTATTCAGGTTCATTGGATGTACAGTGAAATGTTAAGTGGTAAGACTAACGAGGATGCACAAATTACTCAAATTAAGATTAAAATAACAGTTGAAAGCAAAGAGAAACAACAATAATGTCTCGGGAAACGTACGGAAAAGGGGGTGGGACAGTATGTACAGGGACACATGACTATTACTGTGTCAATAATAAGGTCTTCGGACGCCGAGACTACACTAGCGCTTGCGAGGCTAAGGAGGCAGCCCTCTGAACTACCGCTCCCCAACATCTTGCTCACCAATGCTAGATCCCTGTTCAATGAACTGAGGCTACGGCTGCATTCTGCCGCTCTCCCACTAACACCCTTTTAAATGCGCCAGAACTCAGCACCCATCGTAATTTCGTTACACAATGTGAACTGTTGTAATGACAATAAAAGATTCCTGATTCCTGATAAGTACTGGCGTAATAGCTGTTTGTGAGCGTGTGTGTTTGCTGTGTGGCTTCAAGTGTCTTGTGTGTGTGTGTGTGTGCATGTGTGTGCATGCGTGTATGTGCGTGTGTGTGTGTGTGTGAATAGCAATGTGTGTGATCTTTTTCTCTCCTTTCTGTCCCCTGTTACACCAACAATCTTTCTGTCCCTTCCCACTGCATCCATCAAGCTTCTCTGCAGTCTCCCTCTTTCCCTCCTTCCTGGCAGCCGCATCTCCGACGTAGTTGGACCAGGACGTCAACTGTCATTCCTCTGCACGTGTTTGATAGTAGTTTGATGACTGGATATCAGGCCACATTCTCAGTTTTTGTTTTCCTTTTGTAGTGCTGATAGAATGTTGCAGTGCACGTTTTATAGCTCAACCCTCTACCTCAAACCTCATAAGAAAAAGTCAGGCTTTCCATTTCCAGTGATCTCCTCCTCACAGCCTTACCTTGATCCATCTTTGGGATGTACAGAAATGTCCACAATTTTTCTTCTTACCTCAGCCATTACAATACAATAATACAATACAATACAATTTAATTTGTATAGCGCCAAATCACAACTTCGGAAGCCTTCATCCACGACGCACACATACACACACGGTTGCAATAGAGCCACTTGAAACATGTCCGGGTTCCAGATCAACAACAAAGGGAAGAACTTGAGTGACACGGTGGAACAATGAGAAAAAGACAAAATACAATTGAACAGGCCTGCTGTCTTTGGCCTGTTCCTCCAGGGGAGGACACACAACATGCACTATCGGTTTAAAAACACACATGTGGGACTGTACAGCTATTATCAAACTGTAGTAAACAAACAAACAAGTAACCAAAAGCACTAAAATTGGACATTAGTGACACTGCTTTAAAGGTAGAGTCACACGTGTCAAACTCAAGGCCCGCAGACCAAATGCAGCAGCATAGGGAAATGTTGCATTAATTCATCTGTAAATAGCACAAAATTACAGGTAGTAATGATAGTTATTTTTGTACCATCCTCCAGCTCTTCTGCGAAAGATTGTTTAGATACATGTTACCTTTGTTACGTTCAACCACACACTCAGGAGAACAATGCTCCAGTGGTTAACAGCATGGCAATAGCACCACCAATCATCACAGGTAAATGCGAAAGAGACATCACAATTACCAATTTAGGCCAAATCATTGCAAGTGACGCTCCTGTTGTTTTGCAGTAGTAAATTCGTACAATGAGAGTCGTACAGCATCGCTCACAGCATTTGTTCCTTGCAACAGGTGATATTCAGTTGGGTGACATTCTGAAGAGGTCAAGTCCGCAAGCGCACTGGCACAGACATATGCTGGATTTTTCACAACAACCCAATGGAAATGTTGCACGGGATGTGGGTAGAATTCATATAACACTATGAACACGCTGTGTGAGGAAATGGAGGCACAGCTGACACATTCACTCTGACACTCAATCCTGAGACATGGATCAAATTGATCCGCCTGTCTAACATCTTTCCTCCACTGCCAACTTGGCGAGATTGTTTCTCCAGCTGACCATCGATCGACTCCTACTTTGCATTGCCTGGAGAACCTTCTAAGGGAGACACCCAGGAGACACACTGTCCAGATGCCCAACCTTCACTTCTCTTGCCTTTCTATCTGAAGGTGCAGCAGCCCTACGCACAGTCTCTCACCGATACTATTGCATCTGAAGCAGAGGGACTGTATTGGATTGTCTTTTTGAAATTAATCTGTTGAACCACTATTATTCTCTCACTACTATTATCGTTATTATTATTATTATCGTCGTCGTCGTCGTTACCGTAAGTAGTCGCAATAGAAGTAGTGGTAGTAGTGGTAGCGGTCATAGTAGTAGGAGTGGAGGTGGTTGCTGAAGTGGTAGTATTGTTATTGTTGTTAGTGGTAGTAGTTGTTGTAGTATTAGTATTGTTGTTGTTGTTGTAATTGATATACTAAAATTGTAAAATCCAAAAATCTTTAAAAGACTACCACACTATCACACTACCTGCTTCGGTGCAACCACTGAGGCGTCCATGACATACAGTACATGACAGGCCCCTGTGACTGATACACACACGTCGTCTGTTTGGCCCTGCAGCCATACAGCGCGTTGCTCCAACAAATACGATTTATCATCATTATATTCAGTCTCAGTCCCACAACCAACAAACACAATCCATATGCTACGCGCTCAACGAGGGCCAAGACAGAAACAAACGGCGAATGTGCTCACCTCTTCTCATATGAGGAACTTCTCTGAGGAGATTGAGAGACCTATCATTCCTCATCATAGATGGTGATTAATGACAAGAGGATCAGCATAACACCAAGATGCTCTGATTTGATCTTTGCACAAGAAACGCTGATAGGATGCTGATTATGATCGGCTAACACTTTGGCAAGACATCAATTATGTACCCCATCCAAACACACACTGTATAGTTGAGGTAAATATAGAAATGCATACTGACATGGTCACACAGTCCCAATACATCACTGACTGCTGCTGTGTCTGACTTGCACAGAGGAAAGAGAATAGGCAAAATTCAAAATCATCCACTTCAGCAGGGACGATACTGTTGGCATGTTGATGTTGGGCTGTATCAGCCCCCACAAATGTCCTGACATCAAACTTGTCAAAAGAGTATGACATTTTCTGCAAATGTGCCAATAAAAGCAACAACAACAACAACACCTGCTGGGAAGCGATAATGTAGTTCACCGTACTTGAGCAAACAACAAGCTCGTCTTCAGTCTGCGCACACACCAGCTCCTCCAGCTGCTTTCACCGAGGAGTTAACATTTTGGTGCAAACGTAAGCAGTCTCCTGCCAAATCAGGGGAGTATGTTTCAGTATGAAGACCAGTGACGTGCGGTCAGGGGGGCAGGGAGGCCGTGTCCCACTCGGCATCGTTGGATGAAAAGCCTAAAATGAAAAGACGTGTCATCACTGTACGTGTGTGGTTCTATCACCCTTCAAAAGCTTGACTGACTGACTGACTTTATATCCCAAACCGATTCCACCACTGATATCTCACCTGAATTTACCTTAATGTTGATGTTGTCTGGCCCCACGGCTGTAGAGCAACAGTCATAATGACCGGAACCACCACAAACAACAAAATTCAGGCCGTCAAGGCTGACGCATTAATCACATTGTGATTAAAGTCAGACCTTCATGCATTTATTTGTTTGAATGGTGATTAAAGTTTGTAGAATTTTGTCCCCTCTGCACACCCTTGGTTTGCCCTGTTTGATTGCAAATGTGATTAAAAGCGACTTACTGCAGAAATTCCGAGATAAATTGCAAATCTAGAAGAAAGCTTGTATGACAGCCAGTAATAGAATTTTGAGTGTCTCGCAGAAACCAGTGATCGGTTGAAAACCCGCAGTCAACCTTATTTCCTTCCTCAACGAGGACTGAGTGACTCTGCTGTGCAGCCTATTTGTGTTTTTCAGCTCTGATGTCCTTTTTGGTTGCCATGGATGCTCGTGCTGAAAGTTGAGTCTGCTGAGGCATATTCACGGCGTAGGCGGACGCAAGGACACCTGACCCATGCTCCTAAACACATGTTTCCACTGAGCACGTCACTGAAACAAATGCGCTTCAGCTTCCCCTGCTCCCCTCAAAAGTCCTTTTTTGCACACATTGTCGGCCACTCACCGCTGGACAGATGGTGTCAAATGCACTGGAGTAGTCAAACAACATAACCGTCAAGGTTCTCACAGGCCTTTCCAGGTCTGTTGGGCCCGACAGGTGGACTGCAGGGGGTTCTGGCTCATGTTGGAGACATGCTGAGATACTCCACTGAGATACTCCACGAGTGTCAATTTCCCTAAATCGTAATTTGGGATCCTGTTACCTAGATGGTGTGTGTAAACTTCTCAGTCAGTAAACTGTTTCATTCTTGCAACCTCTGGTTCACCTACTGCATACAACATGGGCTACAGACTGTTTTTTTAAGTCACAATTCCTGCAAAACTAGGAGAAAAGGTGCGACTTATATTCTGGAAATTTCTGAAAATATAATATCTGTCTTTTTACATTTTCTTTGCATGACCACAGGTGAGGCACGGCCTCCCCCGACTGCATGACATTGCTGTTATTTACTAGTGAATATAAAGTATACACATAGGCAGCTGTAGGGTGGAGATGTAGATGCCACATTGTTCTGTTGTGTTGTTGGTTTCATTGAAGAAATTAACTTTAATCTACCTCCTGGCCCTCCCCTTGGTGGTCTTCTTACATGATTTATCATGTAATATCCAGTGCATTTTACAGTGAGCAGTTTGCAGGTCTCCAGCCAGGAGGGTATAGCGCAGGTCCAGTAGACCCCCCACTGTGCAAGTAACAGCCGGATAAACAATATTACTCACGTTATAAGCCTTATTACCATAGCAACACGGACAGCTTGTGAGGTGTATGACATTAAAAGAAAAACAAGAACCATAGAGTGCCACAGATAAAATGAAGGAGAGAGTACAATTACAGAGAACATAAAGTGTATGTAATGAAACCACACCCTTTTAAATCTTACCTCCCATCTTCCCTGGACAATTGCGACGCATGATTTGAATATTGGCCACGCTTAGGAGATGAACTGTGTGCTGCAACTACCAATTTTGTCAGATTCAGGAGTACAATGGATGCTGTGCTAATTTAAATTTAAGAGAACAGAATGTCCCAGAGAATTGAATTACAGCTCTCACTCAAAACACAAAAATATTCCATCCCTGAACCACATTAACATTGAAGCTGCAGGGACAAACTATGACAAGAAAAAGAGTGAACACTTACAAGATACAAATGCTTTTGTTTGTTTTTGTGTAATCAGACACTTGAAGTCTTACTCACACCTCCAGCTACCCACCACATCCACTGCACACAGTGGAGGACCAAGTGGTACCCAGATACCTCAGCACGGTGAGTGCAGCAGGAGTAAGTCGGGCAGGGGTCACCAACGCTGTGCCCGCAGGCACATGGGTGCCCAAAGGGATCACTTAAGCACACGCCTGGCATGTTCTAACATGTGGGGCATGTTCTAAAATGTGGGGAATAAGTACCATTGAGCAGTTTCTTCACATAATATTACTGCTACTACCTCTGTAATTCTTAGCATAATTATGAATATTACCTTGAAAGATTTGTGCAGTTTTGTTATTTAGGAAGTTTCATCTAACAGGTCGTGTTAGCCCTTCGTACTCCTTGGAGCCCATAAAGTAGCCCTCAATTTAAAAAAAAGAATGGTTAAGAGTGTTGTCAGATTCTGAGAATTTAAGAGACTGTCATGGAAATTTCGTGAAGGAGGCACAGGCAGAGAAAGAGAAAACGAGGGGAGGTCGTGGTGGAGGGACTGACGGGGGTGGGCACGTGGGAACATGGAATTGGGGGTGTCACGGTGACAGAAAACTCAGCAGGTAATAGCAGGGTGTGAGGTGTTAGTGTGTGAGTGTTAGATGTTGCATGAGTAAGTATCAGCAGGTTTGAAAAAGAGGTTGAACATAACACAGCAACAGGGTTTCATTACAAGTGTGGAGCTGTCAGTGTTTTCATCTCATCAAAATGAAGATTGGTACTTTTTAGTCCCTTTGCTTCTGAACCCGCCAGGTGTTGCTGTGTGTCTGTATTTTTGAGGGAGACATTCAACGCTGTTACCTTCCACTTGCTTCAACAAAGAGAAAAAAAAGGGGAAATAGCCAACGTGATTGAAACTGCAATTACCATACCGCGACTGTAACTCGCACCGGCAAAAAAAAATGCTTAGTAATGAGGACAAAAACAAATAATTTGCACCGGACAATAAGTCACATTTTTGGGAGAAATTAATTTTACAAAATCTGAGACCATGAACAGACATTTCTTTAAAAGCAAGTTACAATAACACTAGAGTACAGAAAATAGGCTGAGTAGGTGTACAGCAAGCTGGTGTAACATATTGATGGTTTTTCAGCTACATGAGGCACAGACAAAGAAGTAAATACTGTATTTTCCTGAGTATAGGTTGCAGTTTTTTCATAGTTTGGCCACAGGTGCTAATACTCTGATCTTGTACATGAAATTATCAAAATACGATATTTAACATGTTCATTATTGGCACACTTACAACTGCGTGAGGGCACTCTAGGCCTTATGCACCAGTATTTACTTCTCTTCTGCGCAGAGGAGGAAGCGGTGCTTCATCTACCTCCATAATTGGCAAAGTTGTTCAGACGTGACACCAAGGATGTAGAATTCAATACATTTAGCGATTTGGGGTAAAGTCGAGGGCTTGTTAGCTTGTTTTTTATGCTGTAATTATCTGAGTAATTGTTACATTAACATACCAGAGACGTATTCAGTCCGTTGTCTGTGCTTCATGTAGTAACTGGTTAAGTTAGCATGCTGTACATCTATTCAGCCTTGTTTTGTCTATGCTATTGTTATTATCATAGCTTGCCTTTCAAAATGTGATGTCCTTTCTTGGTCTCGGATTTCGTAAATAAATTTCCCCCCAAAAATACGTCTTATGGACCAGCTTTAATCATTTCATGTATAAATCGCATCTGAGTACAATTCGCACCCCCAGCCAAACTAAGAAAAAACTAAGTGCGATTTATAATCTGCAAAATGCTGAAATCATGACTACAAAAGATCAGAGGTCGGAGGTTGCGATTACAAATGTGAATCGTTTGACAGCCCATATCATAAGAACAACTACTAACTAACTACTTTAAAACTAAATGATTTGTTTTTCAGACAAAACGCTTCCAAAATCATACCTTTTGTCTTGTCTTCATGCAAATATGTCCAGGGTTTGCCCATTTTAATGGAAGCAATAATACAAGTGCAGTAGTGAATTAGTAAGATATGCCCCATATCAAAAACACTTCCAGCATCAAGGCAAGGCAACATCATAGCATCTCTGCAGATCATCATGCAGCATCAGAGATGAAGATTTGAGCATCGTCTCAGGGCTTTGCTTGCCATTCTACATGCCACTCTGCCAGATAGGTCAGTTAAAAATATAACTATGGCTACAGCCGCAGCTAATCTATGCAAAGCATGCGAGCACAAGAACCGTGGTGCATTAATGTGGTGCCGCGTGGCACAGTTTTCGACTTGAAATTGGGCAGCATGGGTACCATCCCAGTCTACCCACTGCTCCTCTGGGAGGGGCTGGAATGCAGGGAGAACAATTTGTCGTGCAGCAGCAGGAATATGATGATTGGAGGAGTTGAGGGTATTGAAATTGCCTCGCCTCACTGTGACAGGCCCTCAAAAACACCTCTGTCTGCCTCTCACCTTCTCCTCCCTCACACCAGTCTGCCAACCTGCCGAGCCGTTTGTCCCTGCTCCAAGTCATCTGAAGTCATTTCAGCACATTGTTTCATACCAGGGTGAATTGAAGTTGCTTAGCAACTTCAATCTGCATAGCGATTTTCCTGCCTGTTCCTTCCCCTTCCAAAAATATCTCTCCTTCCACAGGCCCTTTCCCCCTCTACACACGCACAACAGACACACACGCACGCACGCACGCACACACACACTTCATTTCTAGCATTGACTGTACCACAGTTTGGGACGGTGTTGAAAATCTACTATTGCCGAGTAAAATACTCAAATGAAAAAACAATAATGTCACCTGGCGAAAAATTCATTTCTATCCATCTGACAGGAACAGGTTCACAATCTCTGTCTGAAACCCACCATTGAGTAGTCTGTCAATCAGACTCCCCTCTGTCCAAATCCCCTTTTAAATATTGCTAAAATGAAATATTTACATAGAGTAGACCCTGCTCAGGTGGTTTTGTCGTCACGACTTGATTTGGATGCATTCGTACACCTTCCATGTCAAATTCCAGGCAATAAATGTCCAATCCGATGTTGATATTGCACGACAAAAGCTGGAGGCAATGTAGCGTATAGAAGCTTACAAACTTTTCTCTAATAGTTCGCTAATCTGATTCTCTTTTTCCATTTTGCTAATTTAAATCTTCGTAGAATCTAGCGTGGGGGCATTTGCCATATTTTGTTTGTGATTTGATTCTTTTTCAATATCTGTTCAGTGCTGCAGACATTACAGGTTGAGGTGTCTGCACATTCGACTTCTTCCACCAACTCCTCCTGTCCTCTGATTGTTCACTCTCATAAGCCACCACAGATTTATGTTTCCTCTTTGAAATCCATTTTCCAGGTTTCTCTGCGGGAGAGAAACCTGAGTTGGTAATATGCTCCAAAATTTCTTGTTTCGAAAACAAACCACAAGAGTTGTGTGGTGTGGTTTACACAGTGGGCGACAGCACACTGCCATTCCATGCCTTCATAATCATCTGTGCCTCCCCTAATTACGACCTATTCCAAGCCGTGTCGAGGATTTAGACCAGTGAGGACGCTCCCCATCGACGCTCCCCTCGGGAGCTGTGCGGCAAAATGTGTGTGCTAATTTGCAATTAGCAACTGACTGCAACATAACACCCAATTTGGCGCGCTATTGCCTTAATGAATTCGATTACAGGCAAATTCAAAGTGGAATTAAAAGCGCATACTGTATATTTAACTTACTGTACCAGACAAATTTTCTATCAGAAACGAAAAAAAGAGGAGGCTGCAATTATTGTATTAATGCAAAATCCACCAAGCATTTTTGTTTTTGCACACATACATTATGCCAAACTGTCTACAAAAAAAACAACGATTATGTTGCACGATTTTGGCTTGACCATGACGACAGTTTATGGCATCTCTTGAAAGAGAAACTGTGGCTACATCAATATTTGCAAACGTTGCAATAACAATATATTACCATAGGTGGCCTGTGCTTTTACATGATCATCATGTATCATCGTTGCTTTTTACGCACAAATACTCGGCCTGAGGACAGACGTGGACTACATCTCACATTTGGTTACTGATTTCATGCAGATTCTTTGGTGTTTTTGTGACCCAACAAACACTGTGCCCCCACTGTTTTATACTTTTTAGTAGAAGCATGTTGGACAACTGTGTGTGTGTCATGGCGGATAGAAGCCTGAGGTTACACAGCATGTAGATGAGGACCAAGCAAATGTGGATTACAGTGAAAAGAAAAGTAATCGTTGAAGAGGAGGACAGAAATTGGTACATTTACTGCATCAAATTTGAATTATGATGTGGCCTCATACCACGTTTCCCCACTCTCCAAAATTGTATGCAAGTTCTTCTTGATAGAAATGCCCATCTGCTTGGTTGAATGCAAAAAAAAAAAAAGGAAAACCAGCAATCATTACTCTGTGCCCGCTGGGCATCAGTGTGTAATGAGAACGGATCTACAGCAGTAACACAGAAATCGAAGAGAGAGAGAGACCAACAGTTTCCTCTCTTCTTCTCTGTGCTACGTGGAAGCCTGCGATGTGCGCAGGGGGCGAGATCCTGAGCATGAGGGAATGGGTTTCACAATCTGAATTTCTGATTCACTGCAAGGAGCAGATTGTTGTTGACGTTTGGCATCATTCCCAAGATAAATAATACCAACCAAGGTCAAATAAATCGTTTGAAATTCTCGATTGCGGCACTACCAAGTGTTGTTTCGTCAGAGCTGACGTTAAAGACGGGTGATGGGAAGAAAAACCTGTGGACAACAATTTATTCATGGGGAAGCGAGCAGCGGCAAAAAATAAAAATAAAAATAAAAATCAGGAGGGAAAAAGAAAAACGTAGTAGAGCAACATTTGGCTTCAAAGCACCTCAGTGTAAAAATCCCACAAGCCAAAAGCTAAGAAGGGGAGAGCAAATTCCAAAGACACTCTGGTGCCCTGGTGCATCCGAGAACCTTTCCCATGATAAGCTATACATGAAGGAGCAGACTATCACACTGCAAAGGGCAAAGATGAGGGTTGTCGAAAAAAAGTGATGCTTTATGAAAAGTATGAGAAAATGCACCAGGGATGCAAAGACGCTGCCGAGGAGCTTCTCTAAACCATGTGACACCTGCTTTTATCCGAGACCACAGCGATGCAGCGGCACCGGCCTCCCGTCCTTGGAACTGGCTGGCTTCAAATGCTCACTGCAAGGAACTCAGAGCAACGCAGGGACAGCAAGACCTCAAGCCAGGAGTCTTGTGTGATAATCTTAAGGTCAGGGGAGTATTCTGGGACTGCAAAGGCTGCTTTTCAAAGTGGGAGCTAGCTGAGGGGATACCATCGGCCAGACAGATCAGGGGGGAACAACTCAAAAATATACACAACACGCTGCAGAGTTTTCTGCTGTCAAATAATGGCAAAGATTTAGACTGCATAAGATGAGAAAGATAAACAAGATTAGTTTGCAGATGTCAGTGGATCTGACATCTGCAGATGGGAGATGAGTCGAGTAGGCACTCGTGGAAGAGCGTCAACAAACTTACGGGTCTACTAGGCCTGATGCAACCGAAATACCCACATCTTATGCCAACATGGTGGTGTAGTAGTTTCTAACGCAGCCACACTGCGTACACATCAGTACACATATCAGCAGGGGGCCTATCCACAGAGAGCTGGTTGGTTGCATGGTTTTCTCCAGTTGTACAAGATTTCAGGTTCAATCTTAAACCATGCTGAGATTCTCTCCTGCTTTTTAGATGATTGCTAATCAAAAGAAAACTGTCACGAAATCCATTGAGGGTTGTGGAGGGTTTATGATGGGTCCAGTGCAACAAAACAATCAAAACATCAGCGCAGATGTCCATATTGGTGATATAGACACTGAATTTACTTCAGTGCCAGACCAAATACTGGACCATGTAATTAGTAGAAGGGACTGAGCAGGGATGGAAAATGGATGAATACTTACATCTCTGACCTTCCAATTTCCACCTGAATTCAAGGATATTAGGAAACAGCCACTGCAACTGAAATGATTTTTTTTTCCCTTTTTTTTTTTTTTTTTTACATCCTCCTGACCGTGGCAAAGACTGAATTGTGAGATTGTCCTTTTTCTCATTCCTTGCAAGAAAATCTATAATTCAATCAATTAACTTTTATGGGTATAACCCAGAATAAAAGACAATGTTTCAAAGGGCTCTGCAGAGACACACAGACAGTTTCTGAAATCAAATAAAAAGTAAAATAACATAAAATATCATGATGATGATAACAACGACGACGACGATAATAATAATAATAATAATAATAATAATAATAATAGACAAATGTGTATGGAACCTTGCTATAGAAAATGGAAGATACCTTGGTGGGTGCAACTGAAAGCAAGAGCCACTTCCTCTGTATGAACTGCCAGACATTGGTTAGGAACACCTGGTGGAAGAACAGTATTGAAATGCTAATTTGGAGAACGGGAGGATGGTTACAGCAGGAGCGAGAGAAGGAGCAGAATGATACATTATAAAACAAAAAATTGGTGATGCCATGCAGTGCTTACGTTAAACCAAATGTCAAAAAGTCCTCCAGTAGCAGTTGAGAGGATAAAATGTCAATGTGACATTAAATTTTGATGATTTCCTGCAACGAATGGTGTCACTAGCTCAGACAGAAACGTTCTTTCAGCACATATTTGCCACAAGGATGAGAAAATGAAGTGACAAATTCAAACACCTAATTACACCATAAAAACACCCTCTTCCATGAGCATGATTGCACATTTAATTAGAGAGAGATGCTCTCACAATTACCAGGTAACTGCAGAGTACCTCTTTAAATAGCTTATATTGAAACACTGCTGAAAAAATAAAGCACCCTGGGAACAAATTTTCTGTGAAGAGATGCATTGCTAACCAACAACAGCGATACCAAGTGCCATATAGAAACTACTTAATAACGACATTTTTTTGAACATTAGGTCAGATTTTCTGACTGAGGCACTATCATTTCTAAACACATAAACAAACAAACTAATTCAGTGTCTCCTAACTGGCTATCAAAAGCCTCCACGCCTTTGTTCGTGGGATTGTTTTGGAGGTTTTCAGTGAAACGTCGAAAGACAAATTGGAGCCAAGGAAGCAAACGACAGCTTGGACTGTGGAGTCAAATACTTATTACACAGAATTGTAAGTTATTACTTTCGCCGTTTAATTATACTACCTGCTTGAAGCAATAATCATTACCGGTATTTAAATTTCTCCTTTTTAAGCCTAAGATGAGCCGCTGCCATTTCTCTTGCATGCGGCCTGGATTCCATTAATTACCCGGGGAGCCAAACATTATCTATGGCAAAAACATTTCCATCTGGTGAGATGGAACCTGTCTGCCGTGTCTCATTTAATCGAGATTAAATTTCGTTTAAGGCTCATGCAAATTGAGGCGGGGTGTGCTTTGGGAGATAGAACTTAACTTTGAGAAAATGTGACTCACATCGGATTCTCTCCCCCACTGATCAACGCACTGATGTCCCTTTAGATTTCCTTGATCAGGTCACATCTGATCAACTTCTCATCGTGTATGCTACTGCTACCTCTGAACAAGGGTGGAAATGGAGGCATGAACGATGTCTAGAGGCAGCTTTTCATGCACTTGCTGCATACACAGTAAAACAGCATCTCTGCTTTCTGTTTGATGTAGATGCACTTGTATGACATAGCGACACTTGTTAATATGTTGTTACTTCTTGCACACACACTGTCTCCTAACAGTCTTACCTGCCTCACTGCTGCAACGCTGGAATCTCTCCATGCAGAACAAATAGAGGTTCATCATCTCTTCTCTCATCTTAAACACGTAGACCGGAGCTGTCTAACAATCCATGTCTTGATTGCAATCAATCTCAGAATTTCTGGAGTTAATCATGACTAATTGCGCTTTTTATCACGTTTGTGGTCCCATTTGGAGTGTTTGTACACCTTTTCATTTCATATTGATAATGTAAAGCAGTTCTTACCAGAATACGTCATTAGGATGAGGAATCGAATAATGTTTATTTTGGTTGCTTCAAAGCACGTGCAATGTATGCCTACTTATTGTTTACGTGAAAATACAGCATCCAAATCTATTGCATACATGTGCAGGGGTTTCAGGAGCAAACTAAGGGTGCTTAGAGGTGACAAAATAGTACAAACTTTAACCAAGATTCAAGAAAGTAATGTCTCAAGGTATACAGCTCAAGTAGCTCAGACACTTTGTTTATGCACAAAAAAAATCCAGAGCTTCAAATATTCAAGACTGTCCCAGAATTCATGTCAGGGGAACACAAACTACAACCGAACTAAACCAAAAGTAAAGTAGCAATGTTCTCAGCTTTTTAGTTAGAATTTATCAATCATATTTTACTTTTCTGCTGACACCAAACAAGGAAATCTGGAGCATAAGTGGCTCTTGTCTATTCTTAGCACAGAGTATTTTTCATTACATCCAGCGCATCACTGCAGCCTAAGGGTTTGCATTTAGGCGGCTCTGCCAGCAACAGCCAGATCAGCAGGGTGCCCGACACCTGCAGACAGCGGCAAACAAGTGTTATTAAAGCTCCCGCAAGTCAACTTTTATGTTTTTGGAGCAGAACATTTATGGCTTATTGATATATTACACCTGCAAAAGGAACACGAGCGACCTCATCTTTATTAATGGCTGCAGAAATTCACCTGGTGCTACAGAGCGGTCATGCGGTTCGAGCGTGCACAAGCGCACACCACATACACACCATGCATGTGGTGTAAATACATCGCAGCGGGCTAAATAATTGATTCACTCCAAAAGTAATAGTGGTTTTCATTAACATGCTGGTATCCTGTCACTATGCATATTTTTTGAAAAGACACCTGCCAAACAAAACCTCTAATTTTACAGCACCATTGTTGATGTTATTATGGTGCAGCGTGAGACTATCACTCCAATGTCATAACAGATCAACAAGGAAAATGTATTTTTTATGTTTAACAAGAAATACTGACTTAGGTGGAAAAACAGGGAGTAAAAAACACTACTGAACAAGGTTTGCTTTTTCTGTCTGCTTCAGAAGCATGTGGATTGAGGTGAGAAGCTCTGCTGCAAACCTCTCCTGGCATGTGGGATTTGTGTCTGTTGCGCGTACTAAACACAGTGATGACACCACACACCATTGACAGTCGAGGAACATTTGTGCCTCAAAACCTCTCTGGCATCACCTAATCAGCGGCAGCCGATTGCTTTGGCACAGGCAGCTCCTCGTGTTATTGTGTCCTCCTGCGCCATGTTTTTTTTTCCACATGAATGCAGAAAAATGAAACCGTCCCCTCCACTCCGACAGTAATCAGTCACCCCTACATCCAGATGGCCCTCCTAACAGCTGAAATATGAGATAAACACACTGCTACGATCACTGATAAATCAAAGCGAGGAAAGGGGGAGAGCGAAGCAAAAGAGGGTGATGGCACACCACCGACGGCAACAATACATGAGAGGTCGGTGGGACAGAGGGACAGACAGGACGCATAGAAATGGACAAAACGTGCAGTAGAGGATGAGATGAGAGGGACTGAAAATAGCTGATAGGACAGACAGAGAAAAGCGTAGTCCTCAGCCGACTATGATGGATATCGATCCAGTGGAAAAGTGGAACGATTGCTTCCGTGGGGTGAGCAAGGTGTGATTACAGTCGGCATCTGCGTTCTGACTGTCTGGAATATTATGAATGAGATGTAATAATAGAATAAATTCAGAAAGATAGACAAAACAATGTTGGTGATTGCTAGAGATGAGTGATACAACAGAATTTTGTTCCTATCCTATACCATGTAATTATGGCCCAAATACCGTCTGAATCGACTGGATACATTGTAAACTTGCAAAATCTGAGTGAGGATTCATGACCTTAAATTGTTTTTATGACTTTTCCACTGGATTATTAATTATTCAAAAGGCAGGGGAGAATGTAGGCAAAGTTTTTTGCAAACAATAGAATAGTGAGAAGAATGATGATGTGGCACACATCTGCTAATCAGGTTGAAATACCTCTTTCTATCATAGGCATGGGCAGAGGTAGCTTCTGCAAGCTGGCAATCCTTTTGCATCCATCTGCACATCACTTGTAATAAGAAGCACAAACAAAACTCTGGAGCGGTAACTAATCACTGACGGGTCATTAACACCCTCCGTCCGTGTACAGCGCTATCGATCACAGAACTGCGACTGTGCAGTCAATACTCAGGGCTCGCTATGTTATCACATTCACAGCCTCGCTTCATTTCCTCCACCTCCTCAGGAAAACCACTGCCACCTTTAATCTGCACTTCCAGCATTTCGCAAGAAGTCCATTTGTCCAGGGGCACAGGGCACGAGACGGGGACAATATGGCCCCGGGAAAAGGAAACAGCGGAAACAAAGACAAGATCTTTCAAAACAAGGACAAAAAAGAAAACAGGAGGAGACATATTGAGACCGGGCCATTTCAAGAGACAGAAAACAAAAGTCCACTCAGACACATACTAATGATACCCCCGAGGAGAGGCCGTGGTGTCTGAGTCTGAGTCCGTCTGAGTCTGGCCTGGCGTAGAGTGAGAGAGCATAATAAGCAACTCATCTTCATCTCCGAACATGATAGCGTCAACAGGCTGCTGGTCTGAAGCGCCGCTTAATCATCACGCTGCAAGCAGTGACACAATCACCACCTGAGCTGCCCCCACCCCACGTTCCCTGTCCTCGTCTCCTCCCTGCTCTGCTCGTGCAGCGTCGACATTAGCCACGTGTCGCTTAATGTGCTTTCCGTTTGGCCAAGCATGGATTAAGGGTGCAGAGGCCCTGGAGCTCACAAGGCCCACTTCACATTTTCGGGATGCTTGAAAAATGAAAATACCTGCACTGAGCTTCATGTGCTCATACACCATGACCACAGGAAAAAAAAATACCTTTCTGTTTGGCTAACGGCTTTCTGATTAAAATTTATCCACAGACACCGAAAACCGTTTTGGTGAGCTCAACTCAGCCACAAGCACTACTGAGTTGAAAAACAGGAGATGGGGAAACGTTTATCACAGGGGGAGACGACACGTGTGCGTTGGTTTGAGCTAAATGCTGAGGCTAGGTGAGATATTCATGAAAAACATGAACAAAAAACAAAAATAAAATGCAGCAACAATCTTGAAATGTGAAATACATTGTGGGTATTGGTCTTAAGAGGATATACACTATCATACATATTTTTATGTGTGTGTGTGGTTGTGTGTGTGTGTATATATATATATATATATATATATATATATATATATATATATATATATATATATATATATATTATACACACAC
>OMPJ01010112.1:18466-38160 GCA_900312935.1 Carapus acus
ATAAACATTGCAGAAATGTTAGAGCGATAATTAGCATGCTGGCATGCTCTTCCTACTGTTTTGCATTTTTCATCCCAGACACAACCAATGTTCTTCCTCTAAAATGGGGAATTTACACAACACACACCATCATAATGACAGCTTTACATCATAAGACTGTCAAAATTCAAGAAAAATCAAAGTAACACTTTAACTGCATCATTATAAGGAACATGTGTGGCCAGGGAAAATTATTAGTACTTCTTATTATCCTGACTTCCAAATTACCTTACTTAGTACCTTAACAAATGATAAATGATTAAAATGACAACATCCCGTCATGCATTACTCGATCAGTAATACAATTACTAACTGAGAATATATGACAATACTAGATGAGCAAGATTTTATTTGACCAAATTGCAATTTGCTTGATGTTGCACATTTTGCAACATGAAATCAAACTGGTCTACACCGGCTTTGTGAAACTGAGGGAGACAATGCATTTTCATCCTTGTACTTAAATAAGACTTAAATAAGACTTAAATAATTTTTACTAGGGTCTCAAAAGTATTTCTGATACTGATTCAGACTCACCATACAGGTGATTTATTCAACACACTAGGGAATGTTTTATGCAGGTTTTATGAAAGTTTTACTTGAACTGAATCAAAAGGACTATTCTCATTCCACACAGAATGTCTTTTTTTCTTTTCCAACCTATGAGAAAAAGTTTGGTTCTCAATCCCTCAGAGCAGCAACTTGATTACTGTGATATTTGTGGTATAGGCTATCTCCCAATTTTCGGCTCACTTAAATAATTGTGTGAGCAAACAGAAAACTGGAAAGAACAAACAACCACGTTGTGCTGTTGTGTGAACAATGGATTCATGGCTAGCAAACGTGCACCTAGCGACAGATGCAGTCAATGGGTACGTCTCTCGGGAACAATTGTTTAAGTTGCTCTGCATACACTGTGAAGATGCTAGCTGGCATAAACACGTGCAAGACACCTCTTTGCTCCTTTCTCCAGATGCATTTCCTAAACAGAAATCTGCTCATAACACCCCAGAGTGCGCTGACGTTTTTCGTGCCCACCATTGTGAATGATTTAATGTTTGCCCACTCATGTCCCAGAGCGGAGAAAAGGTAAAAGATGAAGATGCAGGTTTCATTACATTTTTTGCTGTGCTGTAGGCTAGCCATTACGCTCAGAGTTGTAGATTTTATTTCAGTACTTTGGACAGGCAGGCTGTCTGACTGCAGCCTCGGCAAGAACTCAGCAAAAACGCCCTTATTGTGGAGGGCCTTGGGTGCCGCAGTTGGACAGTTCAGCAAAAAAAAGACACTTTGCAGGATTTTATTACAAGGAAATGGCCAGTCACTTGACTGAGGAACTGTGTGTGGTTTAGAGACAGGTGGAGGCAGCAGAGTCTGTGGACCTGCCGTAGTTGTCTGAAGGGAAACAGTCACTCATCTTTGCACTCATAAGTGGGTCAGGATGAGGTCACGTCCTCGGGATAAAACATCCCTCCAGAATTTCCCTCGGGAAGCAGTGCTTGCACTCAGCCAGTGCCTGACTGCTCTGTGGATCTCAAAAGATCATAACTTAGAGGTGGTGAGTAAGGGCAGTTATGAAGCCACAAGAGAAGTATTGTGCTTACCTAAGGTCAGACGCTACAACTGTTACTTATTGGATGTACAACAAAGCTGATGAGGCTATTGAGGAGATGCTTCTTTCAAATATAATGCTGGCTTGAGATACGCAGTCTTTTCAAAAACTTTCTCTACTTAGTTGTCATTCCTGAAAATGAGGAAAAAATTGTCGGAATTTGCAGAGAAAGGGGTCTTTTTGTAGTTAATGAGGATGAAATATGTATACAAGATCTGCTTTAGAACTTCAGAGCTTATGTCCAAAAGCTAGTACATGGAACAGCAAAAAGGTTGTCTTGAAATTTAAAATGCCCAACACCTAATAAATCTGTTATCTCTGCAATGAATAACGGCAGAGGCCTACAGAAATTGGGCCTTGAGACAATCAAAATATGGAGTACATCAACTGAGGGACCAGAACAGGAGATGAAGTAGCGGCTGAGTTAAGAAAACTTTGTCAATAAGATAAACAACAAGACATGAAAGTAAATGTTAAGTCATCCATCAAAACACGACAACCAATCAAACCTATTCTTCACGGCGATGAATTGGACACAAAGAAGAGACTCAAAATTGTGTTAAAACACACCCAGCTGGGTGTGTTAAAGCTCAGTGTGTTAAGGGTAGGCAGGTAGGTAGGTAGGTATTTTAGTGATCCATTGATATTACAACCCAGGAAATCCCTTTAAGTGGAGTTTACACAAAATGTCCGACAAATATACCCGTTCTGAATGGAGAGACGAACTTAATATTAGTTTTATTTGATGTTAAATAAGCGCAAACTCTATGCACAATATGTATGATTTAATGTCGTCCTCTTAAACAGAGACAAATTTAGGCCCAGGCCTCTCTGAGGTTGCTAAAGACGCCTTTTAGCAAGGGGCTGGTGCAGTTCAGGGACCAGTAACTGTGACGATGTTTTGCAGTTTGAAGGGCCGATGCACCCTCTGCTGCATTTACGCATCTTGTACTTTCCCCGGTCTGACAAAGAACCCGTTCAACTCTGAAGAACTCTCACCCAAGTGCATTCCGCCTCCCATTTCTCCCGACCGGGACGGTAAATGGGGATATTTTTCTGCAGTTCATCTGAAAAGCTTCACTTGGGCTTTGGCATTTTGAGGGCAGAGACACTGCGGCTCCGATGTTTTCTACCTCTTTTGTGGGCCCGCAAGGGACAACACCATGTGCAGGGAAATGTACTGTAGTATTCTGTGCACCATGCTTAACTGCACATTTTCATGAGTTCATAAACCCTCGAAGATGCCTTGGACAGGACTTGAGAAGTGAACATCTCCAAGTAAAACAGGATGTTTGGTCACCCTCTCATGGAAACTGAGAGGACTTACTCACGCGGGGAGGTGGGGGGGTCAAGAGAATAAAAGAGGTAAAAGAAAAGACAAAATGAGAACATGCACATAGGAGGGCGTAACAATCAAGACAAAAAAACACAACATTGAAACAGACGCGGCAGAATCGTGCAGGCTGAACCACGAAGAATGATGAATAGAGCTCAGTTTGGTTTACGAGGGACTTTGCTAACTCGAAAACCCTCAATTAGGTTAATATGATGGCACCACGCCAGCAGTCAACAGATTTTGATGTCTCTATCTCACAAACACTTTTGTCCAGACCCACACTGTATGCAGCGAGAAAAAAAGAAAAACAAGAATGCAAACAGCAACACAAGTGCAGCAAATAAAGCAGAGCGGGATGCTGCTACAGGAAAGCAGTGTAAATGTTAAGTTAATGTCCTATTTAGTGCGGTACTAAGCCCTGATAAAAACTTCAAGTCTTTCTGCAGTCACACTGTGAGGCACGTGATGCCACATTTTTAATGACCAGCATGTATTATCTCTCATTTTTTGTTCCTCAGTGCCTTACACACAGATCTTAAGTTGCCATATCTCCAAAGAGAAACACCTTTTTTTAAAAATGAGGTATCACAAACTACGTTTTCTTTCCACCACAAATTGTTCTGTTTTCGTCACTTGGCGGGAAACATCCTGGTTGAACTCTCCTCTTTACAAAGCAGTTAGTTGGCCAGCAGTTGAAGCCCAACAACAAATTGGTACTTTACTCTGGCCAGCTGGTGACATTACATGAGGTGAGACTGACAGGTTTATTTGGCTTCAGCTGGTTTGACAAATCATCCCTAATCAGGCACAGTTGTTAATTGCTCAGTCATTTAGTCACAATATCAAGATTTGCTGAAACCAGTCTCTATATGAAACAGTGTGTCCCCATTTTTTGTCTTGCTTCTAGAGTTGTATGGCAAATAAGGTAAGTTTGTTTATTTCTTGATGTCAGTTGACACTTTTGCTTACCAATTAATAAGTGCTGTTGCTGTTGCTGTTGTGGCACCAACTCATTTGCATTATCTTTCTTCTATGTACACCCCCCACCCCCGTAACAGAACGTTTATGATTTATTTATCTTATGCTTCCTTTCGCGCGACATCCGGTGCAGGGCGGCAAAGTAAGAATTTCATTGTGCAGGGAAACTTGTTTCTATACTGTGCATATGACAATAAAGCTTTTAAATATTTGAGTCTTGAATTATTGTGGTAAGTGCTGAACTTCAATAGTATTTGTTCTCCATGAGAATGTTTTTATTTGAGTTCCATTCTCATTGTATGATTTCAGTTTACTGTAGACTCAAAGCATTTGAAAAAACTGTTACTAAGACCACCTTGTGTCTCTCCTTTAACTGGAGGGCGGTCACAGTCATCCCTGACTGCTTTGCGGGTGGTGCTACAGATGCAGTCAACATTCCAGTAGCAATGCTCCTGCCCTCAGAATGCCACAGTGCAAGAGTAGCTTTTCAGATGAGCCACATAAAAAAATTCCCCATCTACCGTTGGGACAATTGGGAGGCGTGTGTGCACTGAGTGCAAATATGGAATACACTGTGCGATTCAGTGTTTAATTAAGGTGATGGTTACCTTTAAGACTCAAACGTTCAAGAAAACTTGAGTTCTTTGTTGGCCCTGTATTGTTGTTTGGAACTTATCAATATTTTTGGGCACGTGGTTTGATAACATTTCATCTCCATGCTGGGCCTCCATGTCCACTTTCTTTTGGAAATCAAAATATGGTCTGTCTGATTTTGCTGTGCAGCGTTCTGGTCCTAATTCAGCGGTCTTCATTCTCATCTTGTGTCCTCTCACACCATTGGTTACTGAATTATTGATAGCTTGTTGTGCCGGTGAGATTCATCGTGCTGCAGACTGGCTTGTTGCTTTGGGTGTGCAGCAGTCCTCTGCTCTTTTGCCAGGCCGTGCGTGTGTGTGTGTGTGTGTGTTTTATTTGGCTATTATTCTGAAGTACAAGAGGAGTCATATCCGAAAAGGGCATGAACAGGTGCATGCAGACAGGCAGGAACACAGAACACAAAACACAGAGTAAAAAAATCTCGTAATGTGAGTGGGAACTGATCCAGTCTGACTAAACTCATAGTCAATCAATGATCTTAAATATATATTTGGGGCTGTCAAATCGTCACAAAACAGAGACATTCCTCTGCCATCTTTGATGCTGAATCTTTCTAAGCAAGTGTAATATGGACCCATTGGACGACAACTCAAGCTCTCAAATCTATTGTGCACATACGCAGAGGTTTCGGGAGCAAACAATGGGTAAGGTGAGAGGACAAAGTTCAACTGCAATTTTAAGAACTAAAATCTCTGAACCTTGGACCACTCAAGGTGAGCTGAGAATATCCAAGGGCAAAAATATCAGAGTAGACTTGGCCTGAAAGAGACCTTGAAACGCAACCAAACCCTTGGGAAACCATTTCCCCTTGGTCAGTACTAAATTAATCACCCTCAGCTCTTCCAATCAGGGGGACAGCAGCAGGGCGTAGTAGAGAGATGACAGCTGCACCTTTTGGCCGCAGAGTTATTCATGTAAAATTAGAGGCCATAGTTGGCTGCTTGACGTTGATTGTGCATTTGCAAATATCACAGATTCAAGGTAGAAATTTGCAAATGGGCAGATATGAAATATACTATACTATACAACTTCAGCGAGATGTTCGTTTAATTCATATTTGACTCAACTGTGAGTTACAGAGATTCCTCAGTGGAGTTTGTTAAGAAAACGTGCTCCGAGCCTGGCAAATTTGCTGCTGATCCAACACCAACAAAAATGTAATACCACTGACATTGACGTCAATACCAACACTGCTACTTTTCAATAATCCAACTGGAGGCAGCATAAATTTACTCACGTCTGCGAGGAAACTTTAGTGACATTTCATTTTACGATACAGGTGAGAATGTGAATTGAATGGGTCTGTAATGTTGATTGGTTAACAGAAAATACTCAATAATAAATTCAAGGTATTTTTTGGGAAACAATAGACTGGTGAATACAATGATGATCACAGGTCAGGTGTCGGCAGCCCACGACTGTGGAGTCGCCTGTGGCTCTTTCATCCTTCTGCTGCAGCTCCCTGTTGTTTAGGAAGTATTGAAGCACATCACTGACTAATTGAAATGTTTGTGTTTTTTGTTTATTTTTAAATGGTATTTCTAAATTTGCACATTATGGTGATCTTGAAACATTAAAATGAAATGTGTTCAACTTTTGTGGCTTGAGGTATGAGTCACTACTGCTGACCTGCGACACCCGCTGGCATGTGATTTATTGAGCTTACCGTCCCCCAGTAGGCCGACCAATAAATCCAAGAGGAAGAACATTTCTGGAGAAAGCCAAGCGTTTGATGATTCAACAAAATCAATACATGCCGTGTTGTCTTCATTTTAGATGTTAAAAGGGTTTGAGGCTCCCAGTATTTTTGATTTGGGGGAAATGGGTACACATGGTTCCCATATTTCAACTGAGGGCGATTCTATGAGGTGGTATTACTTCTTGCCATCATGGGAGGAGCAGCAGATGCAGTTGCTGCCAACTGGCAGGTGAGAGGTCCTATTAATGGTAAAATAACTTTGTATTGTGATGAAGAAACAAACACATTTACTTGGGAATTCTCTAAATTTTGACAATATTGATCCAAAAATGGACATACTGTATTAAGTTCCCTGGATTGCCAGATCAAATAATGCCCTATCTACAGCCAATGTCAGAATTATAAATATTTGTGTATCAACACGGCCATCACAAACAGGACCAACACAGACAGCTGTTCAAAATGACGTTCACATTCGGTTTAGAGGTTTCAGGAGGTCTGCTCTGCTGCTGATACGCTTTGGTGAGTGGCTCAGAATTTATTTATGGTCTGAAAAAGCAGCTTGGGCTTGTGTACACCCAAGTCCAATAACAGCTTGGACTTAGTTAGGAGCTCCTAGCTACATACAGTAAATCTGGCCACAAAGATTTGTACTCAACGGCTACGTGTTCATAATTCACGGGCAAATAGATTGCTCAAGGGCGAGCGCAAATCATGCGGTCGATCGGGTAGAGCAGAGGGAAGCACATCCTCAGCACCTATCTGCCAAAGTGTCAGCAGTGCCGAGCTCACTTGTAGCAACTCTGGCGGCGCCTCACTGCTCCACAAGTGCATCCGACCAGCTTAATGAGTGAAATCCGTCTTCAGATACTGTATCGGATCAGGGCTCTGTTTCCACCGCTCTGGGCAGATAGAGGGGTTGAGACAAGCGTGATGAGTGAGTAGAAACAGAGGGTCCAAAGACATCACAATTGTTTATTTCAAAAAGGCGTCGCAGACCGACAGAACGTCAGCTCCTTGTAAACAAGCGATATCTCAAGCCTCCTAACCTTTGTTAATGTCCACAAAGCTGTGTGGATTTGGACAGAATCCAAATCATCTGTTTGACTGTCTTTTTTCCTGGTGACAGAGGGTGTGTAATCTATGAATTACTCTCTCTCATTAACAGGGGAAACACTTCATTTAGCTTCCCTCTTAATCCAGCTGGCACTGTAAAATGGCCGCACAACCAGAGGCCCAATCAAACGGAAAAGGGATGTAAGTGCACTGCGCACACACCCTCATTAATTGATTCGCTGGTTGTTTCATACAATGGCGAATCAGCGCACAGTCACTATCAGTATTCTTTAACTGATGATTGTCTGTCTTAATAATTACGGGCCTTTAATGTACCTTATCCACCAAATTGAAAAGAGATATTTCTCTCAATGGCTTGTTTCCTACAAAATGCGCTGGTTTGTCTTCACATCTTTGCATTGGTATAAACCAAAGGTCACCAATATTGTAGAAATTGAGGGCTACTTAATAGCACTAAGTAGCACCAAGAGCTATCAGGACCTGTTTTGTACAAATTACCTTAATAACAAAATTGCATGGATTACTGTTTCGTAACAATATTTATATACTTTTTGGTAATAACAATAATAGTCAAAGTAGTGAGGAGACTGCTCACATGAACTGTGGGCACAGCACTGGTGAGCCTTGGTGTAAGTGATCACATTTCCTTTTACTGCTTGGTGATTGTCATGATTGACATCTCAGTATAAATTTAGTGATTCGGCTCATGCAAACAGAAACAGCAGGTACGCCTGCTCACATTGTTGTCATCAAGCACATGCGCACACGCAAACACACGCGCACACGCACGCACCTTACGGCATCCTTCTCTCCCCTTTGCTCGTCATCCAGTTTTTCCAAAATTTGAAAATGTCCACCCACTCTTTTGCAAGCTGAGGATCGTGACAACACACACACACACATGCACAAAATTCAGTCTTTGCACACATACTGTAGGCACCTCCTGAGGAGATGTTCTTGGGGTGGAATTCTAAAATGTCACCTCAATTTAGAGAAGTGAACCCTGTCCAACAGCATTTTTTATCGAGTTTGTAGCAGCTCTACAGCTCAGCGGCTCACATGCTACGTAGCCCAACACACTCACAGCAACTGAAAAACTGGAGTGCTGCAACACCGTCAAAGTAACGTCTGCCACGTCATTTAGACGCGAGAGTTTTCAGCAGGGCCAGGTCAATATCTCAGGTCAAATTAAAATAAAATGTAAGTACCGTACTTAAATGAAGATGTATGAGAGAAACACACACAATTACAGCACCACATCACGAGACATCCATTGCACACCCATACTAGGTATAAACACAGGAATTTCAACTGCCCTTTCCAAACAACGCGTCCAAAATGGATCGATATCTGCATGGCAGCTAAATCAAGAAAAAAAGTCGACAGCTGTCAGTGTCGCTTTGCTCCGTCGGTTTATCAGTGAATGTGGATCATGGGACCTGCTAAACCGTGAGATAGTCGTCCTAAACGCAACACGATCAGATTATTGTCGGAGGCTGCATTTGGTCGCACAACGGCATTGAGAGCCGTCTGTGTCTGGAGGCACGAGGAAGGATTTTCACCACACTGACTGGTCTTTCATCTAAAACAGCCACAGATCGCGAGGTGTAACATACAACCCGATTATTGTTTTGGGGCGGGGCTGTGGGGGCCATTTGAGGAAACCAGCAAAATGACAAACAAGTGGAAATTGTCATTGTGATTCCTTTTTATTCAGTGAGCTAATCATAAGACTTGTTACTGTCTGGCTGACTCTTCTCTTAATCCGACAGCAACACACAAAGTCAGCACACCGCTGCCTGACACGTTGCCTTTGTCATTCTAATTGCATTTCCTCAAATACCACCAGCTAAGTGCCACATTTCCCTCTACAGGGCCAGTACGTCGCCAGGATGAACTGACCAAGAGAGTGTTTATTGTGTGTGAGCCTCCTTCGCTCCTGCCTGAAGAAATTCTCCTTTGATTCATTCATTTTTGTGGGTGTCTGAATCAGTGTGCATTTGATACATGAAGATTGTTAAGTAACCTACTGTGAATATTACTGCAGTGATATTTTTTCACATATGATACACAGAACAAAAACTGAGCGACTGAAAGTTTCCTCCGACAGGCCATACCGTGTGCCATACTGTCCCATCCCCTCCTTCCTCACTTGAAGTTTTTGCTGTTTCTTTTTGCTATTTGCACAGTTTGAGTAATTCTGAGGACTCATGTGATATAGGTATGGTAAGAATTTAAATATCCACGTGAGGGTCCAAATAAAATGGTTCTACTAGATGAGCCAGTGGATCTAACCTGGACTACGTCTGACAGAAAGTGTCACATTGGTGGAGGACGTTTCAGTCGACGCTGTTCAACATGACTTCTAGGCAGCTCTGGAGACATGTTTGGTATGGACACTGTGTCTGTGTTTACAGTGGATTTTACCGTGTTTGCTGAAAACAACACGTTTGCTCATCCTCTGTCACACCGCTTGTCTGCGCTCATCACACACACGCAGATTTGCATAATGTACTCGCCGTCACGCCGGCCCAGATTTTTGCCTCCCCCTCAGGAGGAGCCGCCGCCTTGTCCGCACAGATTTGCGTCTCATTCTCCCCAAACCTGCTCACATTCTCCCACACTGTCACTCACGCAAACACAAGCTTACTGCTATTTCTCTCTCTCTCTCTTTCTTTTCTCATATCCTCATTAGTAGGCTGGGGTCCCGGTCTTGTTTGCACACTTCACTGTTCTGACCAAATGAGAAAATTAATGAGCTGGCGTGAGCCGGTGAAGACGACACAACCTTCAGTGCCCTCCTCCCCCCAGCAGACACACACACCCTTCAGCCTCAGTGCTTGACTCCTCTCTCCATCCCATCTTTTAATCGCTCGCTGCCTCACCTAGTTTTTTCCTCCCGACACACACCTCCTCCTTGTCCAATTTCACGCTTCTGCTGCAGAATCACTGATGCCCATCAAGGTTGTGTAAATGAGCCATTAGTAAACAAAGAAGAAAAAAAAGATGCTGTAACACTCGACCTTTATCCTCTCCATCACGCTCATCAATTTTGCCATTTGGTACGATGCAGCCATGCACCCAGGAGACGGGAGAATGGGAGTGCAAATGATTACAGAGGAATGTAGTGAAGATGGAGGGTAATATATGTTTTATGTCCTCAAGTAAAAAGTGCCGGCACAATAAATGTAACTGACATCGTAGCTGATACAAAACTATATATCCTCTGTTAACAACTCACTTCGACTCCTAATGGAGTCGCAACACAACGAGGACATTCACAACGACAAAAGATAACAATAAGGAGCGACTCGGCTCGAAGAAATTAGCATGCACCCATCTGTGTCGTTAGAGGGGATGCAGACAAGTGCCGAGGCAGATATTCCAACCAGTTCTCCTGCATTCTTTTGGAGGAAGGAGAGCGACAAGCAGGGTAAATAAGGTTCAGATTCCTGCTGTCATCTGTCTCACAAGCCAAGCAGGACACAGACGTCAATATCTGCATGGATTACCTTGGTGTATCACTGTCTTTTAAGATAGTATAACATAATAGCAAATCATTGGGGTTTTTAGTGATTCTTAGACATTAAGTGGGTTGACATTTGCACTTGCTTTGAAAGAATCAGTATAAATGATCATGATGACTTTTTTTGTGTCCTGCGGTCATTTCATTCCCAATCCACAAAGTTCGTGAGGGAGAATTTTAAATTGTGATCAAAAAAGTGACTGATCACACTTAACTACAGAAATTCAGAGGTTAATCAGAATCCACAAAATCATTTCGCAGCCCCAGGTATAGTGCAGTATAAGAAACTGTATGATCAGATAAGATAAACTTTATTGATTCCACCTGAGGAATTTCCCTTATTGCAGAAATGCTATTGATTCCTGCAGCTCAGTATCAGTTTACAGCAGGGGTCACCAACGCTGTACCCAAGGGCACATGGGCACCTGCAGAGTCAACCTAAGAATCCTGCGAGGCCTGTTCGAAAATGTGGGGCATGTTCCTAAAATGTGGGGAAGAATTACCAATAACTTTTGAGTAACCTCTTCACATAGCAGCCCTACTACTACTACTAGTGGTATCATTATTGTCATTATTATCAATACAAAGTAATGCATGCAGTTTGGTTCGCACTTCAGACTCCTCAGTGCCCATGAAGTAGCCCTTAATCTGAAAAATGTTGGTGAGCCCTGGTCTGCAGCACTGATCTCGTCAATATCATCCAAACTGTTACTACGTAACAAAACATAGCAGACAAGTAGTTGGAGGAACTTCCAGATGTGGCGGTGAGACCTCTGACACTAAACCCTACTTGAACCTGCCCAGAGAGTCGATTCTGTGGAAGCAACCCCAGCCCCTCACCCACCTGCACATGCCTCACTCCCCGTGCCATCTGCTGCGCTTTATCTGGTGCCCCTGCCAGTTGATCTGATGCCTCGCTGCCATCTCCTCCCCCCATCATCCCACCCTTGACTGCTTCTAACGAAGCTACCTGCACCAAGGATGAGGACAGTGTGAGATGTCTTGGGGTGTTATTCTCCAGTTTCCTTTCCTGCATGTTGGTTACTGTTCATTGTTTACCCTTTGTCTAATCTATGTAGATTCTATATATTATTATAGTTATTCAAAATTTAATTACACAATGTATACTGCCATAATGACAATAAAAGATTCCTCATTCCTGATATTCAAACTTGTCGCCCCTCTACCATAACTGGCAAGCCGATCAATGTATTATCTGTCAGGAGGGGTTTTTTTTTTTTTTTTTACCAATGCAGAAAGCTTTGAGTGAGATAGAGAACCCTCTATACGTGGTTGCCTTCATCTTGATGAGGTTCTGAGCATTTGCTCTGACAGTCATTGCACAAATCCATAATCAATCACTGAGCCACTGCAGCAATGAATTGATTGCAGACCTAAATCGGCTCAATTAGAGGACAGAACGTGGTGATTTGTCACCAAACCTAACAAAGATGTAAGGTGCGTCAGAGAAATGATGTTTCCACCCGACAGAGCTCCCCTGAGGCTCAGCCAGTCCAGCCATTGCGTCGTGGCAAACTCTCTTTCACATTAAAATCTATCAATCTTTCTTTAATTTTGGATAGCCAAAATTTGCATACAAAACTACAAACTGCTTTACAGACACAAGCTCAGTTTCCCAACCAGACCCAATCTCTCGGTGAGGACAGGGGGTGGACACGTGGCAGGGAAAAAGAAATTAACTTTGGGGAAAGCAATATAAATACACATTCCCTCTTCACAAACGGTTGGATGTGCAATAGGAGATGTTGCTGGGACGGCGGTATCTCAATAATAACGTTCAGAGAGATGCATGTAATGTAAAACACAATAAAAACAGGTGGCTGTAGATATGTGTTGTGCAACCTCATTTCTAGTCGAATTCCTGCTGGCAAGAATTTATAAAAAAAGCTGTGCCATTTCCCCCAGAGATGCTTTGTGAAAAATAAGCATCAGCTGTACTATGAAGCTGTCATGGATACTTTGTTCTTCAGAGAGAATTGAAGTCACATTTTACCTGGTAAGAATTGCTTGCTTTGGACTGGAAATGTTCAACAATTTGATTGCAAATATGCCTTTAATATAATTAACAATTTGACAGGAGGCCAATGGGGACTAGCACAGTGTCAGTTTACAACTTACTTGAACGACACAGAATAGTAATGAAGGAGTAAAATGTGCTGGTTAAGATCTCAAACAATTCTCCTGATTGTACATCACAGGTGTCAAACTCAAGGCCCGCAGGCCAAATGCAGCCTGATGTGTCATTTTAGGGGCCTGTGAGTGCTTCAATGACTGTTTCAAGACCAGTTATCCTCCACCTAACCTGGGATTTCTGTCCAGAGCCACCAACGATTGGTGAAAATAGAAACAGAATTGGTAAGTGAATAATCAGGGTATAGCACAGTATTGGTATTTTCTTTTAAACATCAAAACAAGCCTCCATACACTCTCACAAACAGTTTGCATACTCTTCAACACTCTCGTAAATCTTTTCCTGAGGTTTCACCTTCTCTGTGATTGTAAGCATCTTCCGCTGGTGTTTGGAGTCACTGCCAGAGAGTTTAGAGAGTGCAGGATGTTTGGGCGGCATCGGAGGGGTTTCAATGAAGTTTCCGTTTAACACACAAAGCTGAAATGATGTTTCACAACACATGTGCAGCAAATGTGCACGCAGGCGGTGGTCTGAATGGCACGCAATGCTAAACACTATGTTACTAGTACTGTATTTCCAGTATCTTTCTACAGGAAAGAAAATACTTTCCCCACAACAGATATGATCCGATCTCAGAAAATTTAAATTTTCATCGACCGTACAATGTACCGAAGAACATACCAAGATATAAATTTACGTTGATCATTAATAAAATGTGCCATGCGCTGAGACTTCAATAGGTGAACCACGAGATAGCGAGGGACTACCGTAAGTATTCTTTATGTTAACATGCATCGACCCACAAACCACAGCTCCCACAATGCGTGTGGATTGTGTAACCGACAAAATGACGGCAGGTGTGCCCCAACAAGATACACTTTTTAAAAAGGTCGGTTTGGCGAGAAACATCAGTGTGGACCATGTGAAGGAATCCGCTTGTTATGTCGTTGATTGACTGTGAGCAAATGATCGCTGGTCAAATCAGATTTCTGTACCTGATTACAGGGATGTACGACATCAGAACAGAGCAAAGACCTGACATACTTTGACATCCATGTAAATGTGATATTTGCAAGTTGAATAGGTACTAAAAAAGTATAAAATATTTACCGTTTCTCAATGAGATGTTAACATTAAATTACATTTCTAAGTCCATTATAAGTGCCATTGACATCTGGACCCTCGAGGGCCACAGCCATGCCGATGTGGCCCTTGGCAAAAATGAATTTGACACCCCTGGTCTAAATGATTGTTTGAGGTCGTATCCTGCAATCCAAATGTTCTGGACTCCTGGGTATTTAGTCTGCAAGTTTAAATCAAGCAGACACTGATGTCTTCATGCTGGACAAGGTGGATGTAAGGTGAATCTCACCTCAGCTCTCAGCTTCCCAAAGAACTCTCATCGAATTTGGTTGCAAGTTGACCTCATGGCTCCCTCCGTCAGTTGTTCTGAATAAGGTCGTAAAGACTAT
This sequence comes from Carapus acus, assembly GCA_900312935.1. Taxonomy (NCBI): domain Eukaryota; kingdom Metazoa; phylum Chordata; class Actinopteri; order Ophidiiformes; family Carapidae; genus Carapus; species Carapus acus. The sequence continues at coordinate 33,015 of OMPJ01010112.1, forward strand.
AATCCTTATATGAAACTATAAATAACTTCTCCCATGGAATGAGGCCAGAAACCAAACCAGGAGCTCCAGGTGCATTTTCTTTGTGTTGGTTCTAATAAGTGAGTGATACCTGAGGGAGGCACCACGCTGACACAAGCAAGCACGCCCTGGATTTTTAATCAGCGTGTAAGATAAATAAAGCATGATGGCATTCCGACCCCGTCTTTCCATGAAGCAATAATGGCCTCCAGAAATCAGATGAACTAATGTATTAGCTCAGATAAGATCCTAATACATTTGAAATGCATAGCGGGGTTAGAGGTGCGGGGGGGGTATTTATTACTGAGAAGATGGAAAACAGGCGTGAGGCGGCAGCTGTAATGAAGCAGACCTGCACTACCTGTGAGGTGCGTCAAATAAACTACAAACGGCCGACTGTTGGTTTTGCATGTGATGATAGTTTTCCTGTTCTGCACTAACTCATTAACATTTTAACCAGAATCAATATTCTAGCTGCCTGGGGGTGGCGGGGTGTGAAGTGGGGGGGGTGTGTGCTCAGGGAGGACTTGTGGATGCTCAGGGTCTGTAAATAATAGATGCGAGCAAGGGAGTCAGAGACTGACACACACTGAACAGATGTGTCAGGAAGTGAAAGGAGGCAAACCGAAGAGATGTTTTGATCAATCACAGCGATGCATTCCAGAAACTGTTGTGCTCAGTTTTTTTTTGGATGAATTTCCAAAAAACAAAAAAAAATTCAAAAAAAAAAAACATAGGTTCATGTGCAGCATTTGTTATCCAGGGACTGTTGACATGAAACCAAAAACTAAACAAACCCCTCATTACGCTTAATGGCTCGCTTCTTCATGATGAAATTTTGTAAAATATCATCACCACAAAGTTGGACACTTGGGAAATATTCATATCGAGCTGACTACCACTCAAGGTTTCATCTGATGTCTGATTGAAAAATCTGATTTTATCAAAAACACTGAAAACACTTACTGTATATGGGCAGGTATCCCTGTAGCTAGCTTCTAGCTAGCTAGCTGTTTTGGTCTTCACACTTGAATCCTCACAGTCGACTTCATCATCATCTTCAATCCAGACAAAACCACATTAATATTTCATAATTGTTTGACATTCTGGTTGCTAAATTAAATTCATCCTGACCCCTATCTCACAAAACACAGTGGATCAGCTTTTTATGCCTTTAAAAATGCCTGAACCACTTAAGAACACACCTGGAAGCACTTGATTGCACTCATCATTCAACACCGCTGCTTACCCGTCTTTAATTATTTATGTTAAGCGTTTGAAGCATCTGCTCTCTGCCAGATGTCGTCCTCCCTGCTCTCCTTTTCGGGGCACCTCCATGTAACTCATTTATATGACAGCGTTCCCCTAAACATCGGACATTGCAGCTGTCTTGAGATAACAACCACGTTTTAGTGACAATACAAAACTATGACTTAGAACTTATGAACTACGCACATGTACATACAAATGCATGGATACGTATGTTTCTTGCTCATGCACAGATACATGAGTAGTTTGCTGTTTTTAAGCTGAGAGTGGGCACACACACACACACACAAACATACCCATACACGCGTATGCACGCACAAAAAAAAAACAGTTCATGTAAAACACATGTGACAACACATGAAACACACTCTGCTGAGCCATCCGCAGCACCCAGAGAACAGGTGTGAACAAGGGTCCAATGCATTGACCAGGAGGTCGGGACGGTCCCCCTCCTCAGAAGTCCAACCTCCGTACATATTGGTCTGTCCTGTCTTAGGGACAGGACAGACCTTACCCACTCAGCTACTGCCACCCCAGATAAGAAGTAGACTGACCAAACAGTGACTTGAACACTGGGCCCTGAGATTAAAATGCTGATGCTTTACCAGACTAGCGATCCAGGCTGTGCCACAGCAAAAGTGTGCTGTAATCGAAGCTAAAGGCAGTCGAACAAAGTATTAGTCTGTTTGAGCTCTTTTTTTTTCTTTTTTTGACGGTGACTGAATTTTTAGCCAGGCAATGTTTTCCCAAACCCATTTGGTGTAACGCTAGGCGCTGCTAAAGGGATACCAAGGAGATGTGCATTGCGAACAGTTTCAAGCCAAGAGTTACACGTCTAAGAGGTCTGAGGATAAAGCTGCAGATAGTCTACCTGTCAACTAGCAACCTTGGCTCTCGTGGCTGAGGGGGAGGACATCGATATGCACACAGAGAGAGACGACCTATTAAGACAAAGCTCTGAATTTGAAAAACACATGATTCTGGAGACACTTCAAGGAGGAGTTAATTGCCTCAGGCATCGGGGGCAAGCTCCACACTGCTGTAAGAGTCCAGAGGGACAAGGACAAGCAACGGGACATTTCATGGACATGGTGGATCAGCAGTGGTTGGAACTACAGTGTGTTGAATTATCCAGGGTGAGATTAATTGTGAGGTATTGGTCCGGCAGGCAGATCAATCACATGGCCGCTCAAAGCTGTGACTGTCTTTACAACGCTCAGTTAAACTCTGATGTTTGTCGTTCATTTCCTTAATAGGGTGTCTCATTAAATCTGTCAATATTGTTGATGATGATTCATACCTCAGCCACGCGTCTTATGTGTGGTCAATATGCTGAGCGTAGGAGGAATCAGAGAAAGCCAAAGTAGAGAAAACACTAGACATCACTTGACACTAGAATGCAATCACAGATAAACTGAATCAGTGAGGAAAGAATGGTTTCCAAGACAACCATCCAAAAGGGGGGAAACCTGTCTGCAAATACGCACCTTGAAAATTGCACCACCTCATTTCAGACCCACCTCTCCTTGTTCCTCTGATTAGATTTGCTGAAAACTGTGACGCACTTAATCAAGGCAAAACGGATCGATTGCCGGGTTAAGTGAGGATAAAGGGTTGAGATGAAATGAAATAAGAGATCTGGAATATAGCCGTCGTCCTAATGTGCAGGGGCAGAGTGGAGAACCACATTAGTGAGTGACACGGCAATACCTTGGACAGGGGGGAGAATAATGTCCCACACTTCAGCCAGCAGCACTCAGCCTGGAGGACCAGATCAATAGGGAGTTGAGGAGGAAGAGAGGCAGAGGGAAGAGAGGGAAGAGAGGAGAGAGAGGGAAGCCCTACACTCCTCCTCCATAGCCCTCAGTCTATCAATACCATTTGTCACCTGTCATGGCCGCAGCCCTGTTGACCCTCTGTCTTGTCCAACTTCATTCATCATTTTGTCCAGCAGGCAAACCTGGCAGGAGGGGAACATTTCTCAACCTTGAGAGAAAATCACCGGGGAAAGTCTGTCTGATTGATGGTTTCCTAAACGCTGTGACAAGCCCAGCATCCTAAACCGGTGGAAACGGCTTGGTGACAGTTGATCGCAATCATCGTTAACATCGTGAGGCTGCGAGGTTTGAGAGACTACGGAAAAAGCAGCAACGCAAAGAACTAAGCAAGTATTCGCAAAAGATCTCAGAATAGCCATCACTGAAAATAAACTATGACAGGTAAGTGAGGCACAAACAGCATATTCCTGCATGCACTCGTACTTTGTGTCACCGCCCCAGTACTCGCATTTAGGTGGCGAGGGAGTATTCCACATATTATTCCCAATCTGTCACTGCCTGACTGACTGAAAACAAGATACAGGTACGAAAGAGAGGAGCAGTGCTGAATATGATGGTGAGATACTGGAGAAATAATGAAATGGTCCCCAAAGGACACGCTGACAAGAATGACAGAGATGGAAAATCAGACATCAAAAGGGGAGTGCGGTGATGTCTCTTCTTGTATCAGCTCGGCTGCCATGTTGCCATCACAGGCTGTCATTACCTTGTGGAGGTGTTGGTGGTAGAATGTCTGGGTTGATATGCAGATCTTCCTAAAAATTCCAAATCTAAGCCTGCTTGCTTTCAGATATCAGATCTCATACGTGTGTTGTCGTATCTGTTCATGCCAGAGTGTCCAAAGCACATAGTTCCATATTGTGTGTGCCGTTGGAAAGAAAGCGTGTAATGTTACGAAAAGATGCATTTTGACGTTGCAATTGATCTCTGCATTTCTGTTGTTAATTGTGATTCATTGACCCCTTAATCACTCTTGTAATCCCATAAATTTGCAGTTCATCAATTTTTATCAGAATACACTGATTGACAAACAAATGACCACAAAACACAAATACATATGGATTCTTTCAAAGCAAGTGCAATACTTACCCACTCAACATGTCAGGTGACGGGTAGCAGCCAGGCGCAGACACGAGCAGACCAAAAGCTCCAGTGCAAAGGTATTAAATCCACAAGGCAAAGAGGCAAAATGTAGTCAAAATAATAGTCCGGGCGTAAACAGGCGTGGCATGAAGTACAACAAGTGACACAGAGCGATGATCAGATGCACACACAAGGTTTGAACAATCTTGAATACTGATCTCAAAATTGACAATAACCAGCAGGTGTGTGTAAATGAAAGACAATGAAATGAAAGAGGGAAGTTCTAATCAAGGGCATGGGCGTGGCCAAACACACACCTGTCTCAAGCCAAAAGTTAAAGAGTCGCCAGAAAACAGCCCTCCCGGGCAGGAACCCTGAGACAACATGGTTGCTTCTAGCTGGTTACCAGTGCGAAAAGAAGAAATGGTTTGCTGGGAGAAGATCATATCAACGACTGATTGATTGCACAAATTTTATGAAACGTCATCACAAAAATAATACAAGCACTGATAACAGCACCTTATATGGCAGCCTTCCATCACACATTACATCCACGTCTGGCATCTTTCTTTGACATTTACAGCGCTGCAGCTGTCAGTCTTGATTACGCAATCTTTGCGGTCTTAAATGTCACTTACTTGGTTTCCATTTCCTGCTACATTCACTACAAATCATCCAAAATCTTAAAGTTGGGTATAATATCAATACATTACCACCACATGTTAATTGATTTATTAGTATTAGTTGACCTCAATGGTCCCCTTTGCTTTTGCCTCTTTGTGCGTCCTCTGGCTACGCTTTGCTTTCGCTGCTTCAGTTTGAGGCATTTTCTCGCATCTCAGTTGCCATTTTTTGTAGGTTTGTTGTCACCCTGTGTGCAGTGTTGTGCTACATGATTCTGTGTCCTAAACTCAATCTTTCACGCTGAAGTCATGTTC
>OMPJ01010112.1:38180-51276 GCA_900312935.1 Carapus acus
CTGGGAGAAGATCATATCAACGACTGATTGATTGCACAAATTTTATGAAACGTCATCACAAAAATAATACAAGCACTGATAACAGCACCTTATATGGCAGCCTTCCATCACACATTACATCCACGTCTGGCATCTTTGACATTTACAGCGCTGCAGCTGTCAGTCTTGATTACGCAATCTTTGCGGTCTTAAATGTCACTTACTTGGTTTCCATTTCCTGCTACATTCACTACAAATCATACTCTCTTTAACGACTTTGCCAACAATCGCATAATGTCGTCAGGTTAGATCTTTATGTAACATTTTATACTTTATAGCTTTGGACATTTGATAAGATACATTTACACCGCAGGTCCTACGTGAGTATGGTTCAAAGCAGGAGAGACAAAGCCAGGACATTTGAAACTTGTTGCACAAATAATGGCATATTGTTACACAAAACAACTTTGCTATTGTTGTGTTTATAACATACTTTTCATTCACAAATCCAAAATCTTAAAGTTGGGTATAATATCAATACATTACCACCACATGTTAATTGATTTATTAGTATATCAAACAAGTTGACCTCAATGGTCCCCTTTGCTTTTGCCTCTTTGTGCGTCCTCTGGCTACGCTTTGCTTTCGCTGCTTCAGTTTGAGGCATTTTCTCGCATCTCAGTTGCCATTTTTTGTAGGTTTGTTGTCACCCTGTGTGCAGTGTTGTGCTACATGATTCTGTGTCCTAAACTCAATCTTTCACGCTGAAGTCATGTTCTTGCCTTGCTCGAGGTTAGTCTGCTTGTATCATTGTGTTTGTGTGTGTCCTTTATGTGCGGTCAGTAGGTGTATTGATGGACGATGATGTGAAGTTGTCCTAGTCTGTCCTTGCTTTATTATTTGTGCCGGTATTTCACTGTTCACTTCATTTTCATTTTTTTTTACAGTTCTGCTTTCTTCTTCATTCGATATGTGTGGTGGCTGTTTGCAGCACATGTTCTTTTCCCTTTGCTTTGTGTTAAAATTTGAATTAAGTGGAACCTCTTAAATCTCTCCTTGGTTTGAACCTTCAACCAAACTGATCAATAGTAACACAAGTAGTGTGTCAAATCAGTAACACAAATGAAAAGGTGCTAAAATGCCTACGATAAGATGAAGTTAAGCAATGCTGTGAAACTGATTTGCAGACTGATTTTGAATGTTAAAATATTGCAATAAATGCAGAGAGATGGCAGAGTGAAAGCACTTTTCTTCCAAGTCATGGACACCCTGAGTGAGGACATTTCCCAGCAGCCAGAGTTCTTTCGTGCATATCTCACACCTGAGCTATTGGGGGGGAACGAAAAGGGGGTCATGTGAAATGAAGGGGACCGAAATGGTTTGGCACTTATCCAAACTAACGTCATCAGATCCAAACTGATCATCTTCGATCAACTGTTTTGTAATGTGTACACGTAACTACCTTATATTGTATATTGTGCAACCTAATGCCAAAAAATCTGAAAATGTGCGCATCTAATGTGACTTATCTACAGAAACATCTTGAGTCAAGGTCCGATAAATAAGAAATGTGTGACCACACCATCAGATTGGGTAGAAAAGTCAATGTACTTGTTTCAGCTAGGAAAACAGGCACGATACTTCATTCCAGACCATTTTGAATTGTAGATTCATTGAAAACACGTCCTTCAAATGCTTCGTCTCTGTCAAAGACGCAGCTGTAATTCATGCCTCGAGCAATTCCTCCTCCTCCACCAGTTAATTGTGACACTTAAAGAAGGTCCTTGTAAGTTGCACTAAAACACAGCTTGTTTCATGCGAAAATATAATTACCAGTCTTATCACTGATTAAAAGCTACGGATGAACGCTCCCACATGCTCCCACACGCTCCCACACGCCTCCCTGTCGCCGCTAAGATTTGATTTATTTACTCTCGCTTAGGACCCCCGTCGTGTGAGCATCACCATGTGACGACGTCAAGTGGGGAGCAAGGATGGGGGGATGGCAGGTGAATAGAAAATAACAAATAAACAGAGGTAAAATTCAAAGGGCAGTGGAGATGACTCACTGTCCTGTGTTGCGTCCAGCAGGGACGCAGACAGGAGCGAGTCATCTCCCTCTCATCCATCATGTCTCCATCCACCGCCCCTTGCACGCCCCCTCTCATCTCCCTCTCTCCTCCGTGTCAGCTTTACAGTTGTAGCTGTGCCACAGGTGCTAATTGTGCTGCGATCTGTCAGTAATCCTGAATGTGAGCCTCCCTTTTCTCCTCCTTTTCCCATCAGGCAGACCACAGCAATAAGATGAGCTCCCTGATTGGGGCAAATTGTGTCTCTGCGATTGATTCTCCGTCGTCCAGCTGCGCACCTCAACAGGTCGGCCGAGTTTTTTGTTGCTTTCTTGCCGCTTTTCACAGACGAGACGGCGTGAGGATGAGAGGGACACAGTGAGACAAAGTGCTCACTGCGTGCAGGAGGAGCAGCAGCGACTGAAATACCGTTTCACAGGCCCACATGCCGGCTTCAGCCATGGGCGACTCTTTTCAGGAACACAGAGTCAACAGAGAAAGAAATTTGGTGGAAAAACCAAACCTGATCCCTTTTTTGAAGGTGTTTATACTATTAAAGGTGTTGATGCTCTGGTCAACAGTAAAATAACAATTGCGGACGCCCCCCCCAAACCCTCTCCAAAGTAAACTCAGATGAAATAAATCGCTGATACTGATACCAAGTTGCTTGATCAGCTGAAGTCATTCTTGCCATGATTGGTGGAATGACCTGTAGTTCATGTAAATTCACAAATAACTTTACAGTGTGATTAAACAAAACAAAAATCAGTGCATATGGTGAACAAATTGATGGGAATCGATCAAAAACTTTCACACTGGATGTCAAAAGTATTGATACTTAGTATCAAGTTGCACCTCACTACGTCTCAATTCATTTCAAGCCTACTGATATTTTAAACTAGGCAGTTTACAGTTGAAGGAAACCGCTTCATGTTCCAGAGGAAACGGGAGGGTCAGTTCAACTGCACACATGAACTGGATTGGAGATCAAAAAGTTCCTCTGATTGGTTGTGGAGCTCAATCTAAGCACTATGTCACATGGACTACAAGTTTGCTAGGGGGACGTTTGTTGTTTGGTGACTTTTGATGTGTGTGTTTTTTTCAGTGAGCTGAGCATGGCAGATTTTTTGAAGAACACAGGTGGATTAGTCAGTTTTTAGTCAGTGCCGCAGTCAGTCAGGATTAGCAAAAAAAAAAAAAAAACATCACAGGAAAAACAAGACAATCTTCAGCAGCAGAGGTCAATGCAATCAACTCTGTGTGTGTTGCCACTTAAGGCGCAAAGGTCCAAAATGATTTGCACAATTGGAAGACGTCTCTGTTCAACTCTGGAATGAGAGGACATTTTGGACTCGAGGTAATAATTTGCCGAGCAGATTTCTCGTGACAGCTTCTCAAATGACAAACTATTTCAGCATTTCCACGGACGCCTCGGAGCTCCTTCATTACCTTTTGTGTTATCGTATTTACTGACAAGGTCTTGAAAGTTTGACTCACCCTTGAGTATAATGTGACATCATATCAACTCACGTAATTTCACACAGAGGATTTCATACTTTTTGCAGGGCTGCAACAAAAAATCATTCTCAATCAGTCTCTCCTTGTGCAATGACGGAGCAATCACTGAGATCATGATGTGCCTCTTGAAAATACTGATTTGTTTACCTCTGTAGTTCACTCAATACCTGGATCACTATGGGCTGTCCACTGAATGAGGTAAAAGAGGTAAAATTTTGTATTTGTAAAATTTCATGATTAAGATACCATTAAGGATATTCTTCATTGGTACTTTTTTACAATTGCTCTTACAGCAATGAGCAGAAGACCCTAAAGAAACAGGTGTCACCGAGAGACCCTCACAGTTGTAGGAGCAGAGGACTTGGAATCACTTTGCACTGGCTTTGAGTTCCTCAAGCCTGAATGTGGGACCAAAATTGACCCCTTATGATGTCATGTCCACCTAAACCTCCTCTAATCTAGATAATGAATCCTCATTGTCACCAGAGGCCAGGAGAGCGACAATAACTTCTATATTATCGTCCTCTTCGATTATTTAATCCATGTGATGCACAGACTTGCGTTATTCTCTCTTCACACAAATGATATTTCTGTTCACCACAGCACAGAGCATTTCTAGTGGGGGAACATCCATTACTCTGATTATTCTCTCAGAAGAAATCTCTGCCAAAAGCAAAGGTCAAGAGACAAAGGTCTCGTGTTAAACCTCCACTATCAGTGTGTATTTTTATCTGCACATTTGCCTGTATTTTTGCCTTCACTTGCATTTTATGTATTTTCGCCTTTACGGTGCAGCATCATTAGGGAGCAGTACTAATAATGGTGCTGGCACGTCCTCGTTGTGCGGTTTCTGAAAAGAGCAAAATGTAGTACATCTGTGTGTACTCGCGTGGAGTCGTACAGTAGCAGCGGTGCAAACGCATCAGAGCAGAGGAAGTGCTGGACAGGATCCTGTGGTCACACTGACATACGCAGAGCACAGCTCCAATCATCTCTGACAGTGGCCCGTATCCTGTTCCACTTTCCACATGGCTCAGATGTGGTTTCCACAAGGCTCGGTATGGTTTCCATGGCTCCCGGGATTCGCACAGGTTAAGAGCAGAGGCCACGTTACAGTGGCTCGGTCACAATGGCATTCTGGAGTCATGATATTTATGATGGAATTATGATGTACAGGCGGTGACTGGAATGAAGTCTGACCATCACTTTGGTCGCACTGGTCAGGCAATTAAACTGGTCACCTTGCGATTGTGACCTCATTATCTAAAGATTAAGGCAGTTAGCATTCATCGTGATGTGATTCAAGTCAGACCTAATGCGTTAATTGTGATTAGAATGGTATTTTTGTCCCCTCTGCACACCCTTAGTGTGCTCTTGAAACAGCCGAACATGATCGCAGTAGATTTGACATTTGTATTCCTGAAGTAGGCATCATGGGGGTCTTTGTGTTCATTTCAATGCCGTTTCATAAATTCTGGTTAGAATTGCTTCATATCGTTGATATGGAATTTATAATGACTTGAAACTGGAAATAATGAGACTGTCAACTTGTGATTCGAAAAATGTGATAATTATACTTCTGCTTTTGGCGGCTTCCCTCCGGAGTCACAGCGGCGTCCCTCTGTTCTCATTTTCAATCCCTTCAAATGTGGTCACTCCAAAAGAAAACCTCAGCATCTTCATCTCTGCCACCTCCTGCTCAGCCTGCTGTTTCTTAGACCAGTCTTTAGCCACTGGCACACAAGTGTGCACTGAGAAATCATCAGATGTGCTGCAGTACAATTTCCACACATGGTCCGCTTTCGACAGCTGATGACCTCGGTGAAATCATTTAGACTGGGGAACCCATCCTGGCCCCTGCCGACAACTCATGGCCGAACACCCAAAGACATATGCACAACCCACCTCCACACCCACCGCTGATGAGTTTCAGATAATCACCGAAAGACCGGCTCGTGGACCCCACCCCCTCCCCCAACAACCCTCAGACGACAGGGATGTGAAATGTGTGCCGTGGCTGAAAAAGACTGGGAAACACAGTCTCAGACGGGGCCGTTGTTCCTCAACATAACATCACGGCAGGTCTCACTGCCATTTTGTAAACCTTCCCTTTCAGTCCAGCTGCTCTTAGCCTATCACAGAGCACTCTTGACACTCTGCTCCACCATGACGCCCTGCCGGCACTCTATTGTTCTCCTTGCTCCTGCTGACGCTCATTCCTTTGCTCTCCAATACAAATGTCCACCTCCCATGGTTCTCTTCCTCCTCTCAGTATAGGGACTGCTGCCTGATGTTATTTATCAATCTGTCCATCACCATTGCAAAGGAGAAGAGGCTCAGGGCCACTTCCTGATGTAGCCCCACTATGACTCTGAATCCATCTGTCACTCCTGCAGCACACCTCACCACTGTCTTGTTACCTTATGCATCACCTGCTTAACATACTTCTCTACCACTCCTGACTTCCTCATAGATTATCACAGTTCCTCTCTTGGTACCCTGTCAAATTATTTCCCTGCGTGTAAAAGGGCACAGTGCAACTCCTTCAGAGCTTCTTTGTACTTTAGTAAATCTTCAGTTATCCTCAAGCCCTCCAAGATTATGATTACTTATATTGTAGGAAACTCAAGTGACCCTCTCCCAGCCATCTCCGTACCTAAAAAGGTATGATGTGTTGACCTACCTTTCCAGCCCTCATCTTATTCATAGCTTCCTTCATTAGTTTCCTGCAATTCCTGCAACACTCATTTTCTCATCTGTCCTCCTCTTCCCCTTTTCTACACATTCATTAGGCTTTCAAGCGCACTCACTCACTGTTCACTTAATGAGCATTTCCATGTCCTTTATCACCCTAACCAGTTACACGTCTCTCCAAGCTTTATATCTCTGCTTGGCCACCCAATAAAAGTGCCTCTCTCCCTCTTTACTGTCCAGCCTCTCATACAAGTCACTATATGCTCCTCTCTATGCCACAGCTCTTTTGCTGTCTCACTTTTTTCACCAACTTTCTCCTCTGGATGCTTTCTTGTCCGTATTCATTCCACCACACCATGTATTCTCCATGCCAGCTTTCCTCTGCCCAGACAAAACGCCACACACCTCTCCCCCAGTTTCCCTCATCGGCTCAGCTTTCCTCTGTCAGCAAGTAAATCCTCATGATTTCCCAAAGCCTGACCCAACACCCCCCTCAACCTCAGACAACACTCTTCCTTCCTCAGTTTCCACCTTCTCACTCTTGGCTCTGCCTTCACTTGCTTCCTCCTCCTCATGACAACAGTCATCCTACACACCATTATTCAATGTTGCCTTACACCACTAACAATTTCTGACCTCTGTCATGTAGCACCTTCTGCGCAGGTCGTGATCTACCTGTGTGCACCTTCCTCCACTCTTGCGTCACCCTGTGCTTTTCCCTCCTCTGGAAATACGTGCTGACAGTTGCCAATTCCCTCCTTTTTTGTAAATCCACCATCATTTGTCCCTCTGAGTTCCTCTGTAGCACCGTGTCTATTGAGTATTGTCCTCGCCTCCTCTGTCCCTTTGTCCAACATGTCCACTGAGGTCTGCTCCGATGATCGGTCTCTCACCACTGGGGACACTCTCTATAACCTCACCCCTGGGGGCATACGCACTGGCAGCATTCAACGTCACTCCATGCTATTTGCCGTGTGATTCAAATTGCAATTAGTTGCAATTAACATAATTGAGGGAGTAATTGCAATCGGCAAAGCACTGTATGTATATAACATAAATGATGATGATGTGGATATGATGTACTTGCAATGGATAAAAAGAGGTCAGACCATCACTTTGGTCATTCTGGTCATGCAACTTAACCAGTCACCTCATTATTGTAATCACATTATGAATTAATTCTAAAGAATTGACTATTTGTGTGAATACTGCCGACTACATCTTCCAGATGCCTTTGTGAAAAAGCACATTAGACCACCATCAGATTAGACATTGCAAACCAGTAAATGGAAAGAATCTGAGAGGCCAGATTTATTGCTTGGGCAGGGTGGTTCCCTCTTGGGACGTAACAAAGGGACACTAGTACACCAATCTCAATCTCATGAGAGCTCAGTACTTCACAGTGCAATACACAATATAATATATATCTCAGTGCAATAAATAAAATATACTGTGTATGCTCAATGCAATCCACATGATACATCTATGCCCACGCTCACAAACCACTGTCGGTGCATTCACAGGAGAGAAAACACATGGAGAGACTGGAGATGTCCTCTCCGGAACATCTTGCTCCGGCTGGTTTGTCATGGCTGGTCGCCATGGAGGCAAAGGTGGCTGCGCCTGTGATTTAGCATCTGTGAATGGCAGCTGATAACTTTTGTGATTGGAGACATAGGAGGAGTATTCCAGATCTCATCTACTGCTGGTTCCACTGGTTTGTATTTGCAATTACTTGCCTGTCTAGCAGTATAGTCTTCCTACTGCTTTTACTGTTATACATTGGCATCAATGATCTCTTCTTTTTGCATGCTTTGGGCTACTTGCTGGCAGCCCGGGAAACAAATCAAATGCAAATAGATTAAAAAGAGGACTTGTGTTGATGCACTGAATGATATATATCTGCAACATAAGATTGAAAAATGAATAGCGACCTAACAATAGTGAAATTTAAGTAACAAAGTGAAGCTGTAGTAATTGATTACAGTGTACTGCATGTAACCTTGAGGCAGATCCTTGCCGTGGTGAGTCTGGCTCATGGAAACACTAATACCTGACAAACACCAACCAGAAATGTGTTCGGCAGTGGCTCATCCTGCCAGTGATGTGAAGTTAATAAACATTCTACAGGCATCGCTCAAGACCAACGGGCTATTGAGCCTGACCCTTCACTGTATGTCATCACACACATTCAGTTGGACAGTGGCCTTTGTAACTCACTCAAGCCTCCTTGTCTGAATGCAAGCAAAGGCTTTTGTAGCAGGTCTGCCAGAACACAATTCCTTTAATGAAAGATAATACCCACAAATGGAAGTCATTCAAAGCTCTGATCTGCAAAGTAGCAACAAAAATCACCATGTGATAACTTTTTAGACACAAGCACTCAAACATTTCCTTTGTTTCACGGAGTGTTGTGAATTCTTTCTGAATCTGAGGTTTAATTACACCATTATTTGACATTTTTCTTCTTGGCCTCTGTACTTCATTAACACAAACTATAGTTATGTTCAATGAATCATCAATCGACCTTCATTTGTGTACACCGCCATCACATCAGCTGTTACAAAGGGCTTCGCAGACACACACAGACAGTTCTCTAGACAGTCCCGAGCTCGACTAGGACAAGGAGAGACTCCCCAAAAAACTGAACCACTCTGGCGGAAAATTACTGAAACCTTGAGAGAGGCAATTCAAAACACGACCAGACATTTTCGGGGACTACTGGTGGAAGTGCAGCATCACAATGATACTGTTCAGAGTGGAGGGAGAGTGGAGGGAGAGCAGAGAGCAGAGCAAGAAAACACAGGTGCGTACATGAAACAATAAATAAAAACTGTTTGTGGGGGCAGGGCAGCAGGGCAGTCGGGCAGCGAGCAGTGGAAACGCGGTAAGGAGAGTTGATAGGTGTCCTGTGTTTTCTGTATCAGTCCCTAAAGACGAGGACGAGGATGAGACCTTAAGTCACAAAAATCATCACCAGTTCTAATTTGGGGAGTTTTGGGAAGTGTGGAGGAGGAGGAGGAAAACTGATTTCCATACTAAAACCCCAGCAGCTGTAGCAGCATAACACAGGTGCAATGGTTGTCTTCTACATCTCCTGAACCGTGCTCCTAATCACAACCACAGAGCAAATGTTTTCAGGGTCTGTAAGGCAAGTGTAGTAAATAAAGGAACTCTGTCCCAAGTTGGCAGTGTTGGTTACTGGGACTGAAGCATTTAATCAAATTTAGCCATTGATATAACCACAGTAACGCTATTTAACTTAACAAACAACAAAGACGGGGTCGCGCTGCGCTAAGCAACGGAATCGCACAGTATGTCTACGTATAGACAGAGTTGAAACATTGTCAGAACTCCAACAAAACGGTGCTCCCAGGAATATTCAGAGTGTAGACTTGTCTCACTCTGGTGGCAAAAGGCCATGTGAAACGGGCGAGGCTTTAAACTGCGTTTGGCAAACAATTGTAGGTTTTGATGTGATGTTGCACATCACATTGCACACACCACTCTGACAATGGGTTTTGGCAACACAAGCGCACACACACATCAACACACAATTGTGTGATGTTTGATTAATAAGCATAAATTGCTATGCAGCGTATTTAAAAGCCTGACACAGTTCAGTCATTGTGACGTCTTGTTAATTAGCACCAGTGCACTACAAACAAATGAGTAGAATAAAGAAAGGACAAACACAACACAGAAACAAAGGGGAAAAAATTGTCACCTCGGTTCATCAGCCAAGACAACAGCAAAGCCTTTTTTTTGCCTTTTACTAGTTTTTGTCCATGAAGGCTCACGCTTCCCTCTGCCTTTTTCAATTCTGCAGCTACTGGAAGCTTCACTTTTCCTGCAGAACACGGTGGAAATTATTCCCCATTTGGCCTGAGTGATACATCATTAATTATTCTGACTGAATAATCGGATCTGCTGCGTGAGAGTGTGACACATGGAGGAGGACATGTTGGGCTAAGGAGCCTCTCTCTGTCACTGTATGTGAAATAAACACAGACACAGATGTGTCCAAGCGGCGTCTTTCCCTCCATAATTGATGCGATTTTAGATTTTAGACCAATACCTCCATATGAGCATCGTTACCTTTGCCGCAGATGGTCACTGAAACCGTCTCACACATTTCCACGGAAAAAAGAGGACTGGATTGAATCCACAGGGACCTAATAAAGCAAAAACTACCATCATTTTAATGATTTCTTGTCTTGGGTCGAAATCGAAGTGGACATTTTTCCTTTGTTGACTTTTTTATGAGCACATTGACTTCAAAGTGTTCAAAATCAAATAGACTTGAATATCTGCACACATCAGGACAGGTTTTTGGGACCTTTTTTGTCATGAAATATTGAGTTTGACACTGGAGAGTAATCAAACTAAATCACGTCTCCGTGCCTACAACTTGCAAAAAATGGACTTGTCTGCACCGCATTCAAAGATTTATCGTTCCTGGCTTTGGTTCACTGATTCTCTGGTTTGTCCTCAGATAAGTGTGCCCTGGATAGTTTTGCATGCATGAGTAACAATCAATGCCATTGTTCATTTCTCATAACACCACAATCCCTTTAATGGTGTAAGAATATTCTCGCTTGTAATAAAGGTGCAGCAGCTTTCTTAGGACTGTTTTATGCCATTTATCTTATCTATTTTATACCAGGTAGGTTGAGAATACAATTATTCAAACGTGGTTCAAGGTAACAAAGTTAACAGACCGTGAATGCACAATGGTGCAGAGCAACCTTTATCTTCCTGCAAGTAGGCCTCACAGAAAAACCAAGCTAAGCTGTGCAGTGGTTTGCAACATTGCTCACAGGGCAAACAAACTTTCCAAACATCAACTACATTTATTGCTACATGTACTCCCGGAAGTTCAACTTTTACCTGTATCTGCACTGAGCTTCCCATCAGCCTCAGCAATCATTACTACATTCAAAACACTACAGGATCAGTGCTCACCAAGCACAACTGTTTACAAAAAGACTCCATCACGTCCTCTTTTAGCAATTCTCTCCTTCCCTGAGCTCATAACATTTCTCCGTTCCCTCAGCTCATAAGCAGCCCTTGTGCAGACCCACAATACACTGCATTTTAAATGATGATGAATGATTGCACCTGCTGGCTGTATAGGGGCGGCTGTAAGGCCGCTGAAAGCGCGACGGCACTATACAGTATATTCACACAAGCTGGTCTGAAAATATCTAATTGAGGTACACACCACCATACGCCAGTCCTCTGAAAATCAAATGAGTTCTCGAGAGAAAACTTCTCCATCTGCTGGGAAAAGTCTGCGTTCTGATAGAAAAATTGCTGGACAGAGAGGCAGTGGTAAGATCCGGATTTTCTGAGTCACCCATAACTGCACCTTCACCCACAGTATCAACAGCAAAGGAGCTCTCACATGGAGCTCAGCGTCACTCACATTGCCTCCGGTGGTTTGATTACAGATCCTCGTTTCTCTCCCTTCTTCTACCGTCAATCCTCCGCCTCATCTAATCGCTCCGCACAGATAGCATCGCATTCAGCGGGCTCCTGCAGCAATGTGCGTCTCTGCACATCTCCTCTCTCCGTCTCCATCTAAGATGAGGGACAGGAGCCATCATGCTTTGTGACATCCAACTTCTGACAGCCAGGAGGCAAAAGCTAGAGTGGACGTGAACGTACCTGGCACTGAGATTGATATTGCTGAGACACAGACTCATTGGTTGGCTCGTTGGCTTTTCCATCCACACTGATGAGGTACTTCGGTACTAAGGAAATAATTATACTGACACTCCATTAGGTTGGCCATCATATGCAAGGTGAAGTTTGGTTTTCAGTCATCAAGGTTTCTGTCCGACAGCAAAACCCGTAGTGAGAAGGCACCAACCTGCAAAGTGTTTACTCATGTATGTTTGCAGAAACACGATAGTTCCAAGCTGCAAACTTGAGGGGAAACAATGACTTGTAGCTCCATATCTGTGAGAAGATTCATTCCTATTTATACCGACAATGTTTGGTGTGGGGAGAACAGTGACCACGATGGCCAATATAGACATGTAGTCTTATACTCTGAAGTTATAGTATTTCAACCCATACCACTACATCTGCTGCAACAACTTCACTTACCACACACCAGAACCGTGTTTTGAAAAGCAGTCACACACACATACATACATGCATGTGTTATGGGTTTACACATGTACAGAATTTCCGACGTGCTTGGAACCTCAACAACCTGAAGGAATAAGCACAGAGGTGCAGCCATTTGAATAAAACATGGGCTTTACTCAATGTCACACCCACCCTGTCATCTCCCAAGTCAGCGGTAATTCTTTATGCAACCACTGCCTCTGCCCATAACTTTCAAAATAAAAGCATCTGAATGCACACAGAATGCCTCAGTTGGGGAAAACTGAGGCATTGTTTTTGCATTTAACTTTTAACATTTATCCTTGTACTTAAACATTTAACAGTTCACTTTGTACATACATACAGACAAACGGACACAGACTGTAATACAGACAGATGGGTCAGGTGCCCTTGAGCATGGCACCGAGACACCTACATATTTACATTTATGTACGTGTACAGACACACACACACGCGCACACACACACACACACGCGCACACACACACACACACACACACACACACACACACACACACACACACACACACACACACACACACACATATACTGTGTGTATGTATATGTATATTGTGTGTGTGTCTGTGTATATATACATACACATTTAAATATACACATTTACATATATCTACATATTAATATTTTTATATTTAGCTATACACACATTGTACGTACAGTATATTGTACATCCATATACTG
>OMPJ01010113.1:0-43554 GCA_900312935.1 Carapus acus
GCCCGCGTCACGCTTCGTCACGGAGCAAACATGAGCAGTTTAAAAATTATTTTCAACATATTTGGGAAGCATGAAACTTTCGATGCGTGGGTAAGTATGATACGTGTATTTCAAGCTGCGGCGACAAACACACGTCGGAAGAAGTGACAGAAGCGCGAATGTAAAAGCGGAGTACCTGTAGCCGTTACGGCACTATTTTCTCGCGGAGGCGAAAATATCGTTGCCTACACTTTTGCAGAAAAATGAAAGTAGCCTTGTTATGAACTATTCTGACAACTGTATTATTCATTAATGTTTTAAGCCGTGTAATAAGCGCGATAATGCCCTTGTCGTCGGTCATTGTTGCAGATAATCACCTTGAGGTGTCCCCCCCCCCCCTCCGCTTCGCGTCGGGTGGTGGGGACACCTCTCGGTGATTATCAAGCAACAATGACCTCCGACGCGTACATTATCCCGTACATAATCACAGTTTCATTGCATGTGTGTCCTCAATTGTAATGAGTAATAGAGAATTCCAAATGAAGAAGTTCGGGGAAGCTACTGTGTGTCTCTATGCCACACACAAAAATTTAGTTTTTGCTGCAGTTATTGCACATTTAATGTCTCGTGTGTGTTTGCGCAGAGGAGTGAATGCTTTATCGTCATAGATGTGTTTGTTGAGAGTCCATGATAGGCCTGCATGATCAGTGTGATCAGTGTTTTGAAGACCAATGAGAAAGTAAGGTTTTGGAAGGATGGGAATGCTGATGTTTGTGTGCAGTGGGGAGTGACTATGATTTACAGGCCTTGGGCATCTTATCTGTTGGTCCCCCCCTCCACCCTCCTCCCTCTCAGGACATACCATGTGCATCTTCACCCTCTGTCTGTAAGCATTTGGTCCTGTCCCATGTTGTAAGCTACAGAAAGACACAGCATGGATGTTAAACAGATGGACCTCTCCAGCCACCACCACCTCGTTTGTTGCCCCCATCCACCCATCTCCAAAATAAAGAGTGATAATGATGACTCTTTTTTACCGTCCCCCAGACAGAGGTGGAGTCATGGCTGCCACCATGTTATTGTAAAGCAAGACACTGGTGAGCATATGTATGTGTGGGGTTGTGTGCGTATGTGCTTATGTGCACGTGCAAGTGTGGCTGTGTGCGCGTGTACGTTTGTGTATGTGTGCGTGATGATGACTGTCCACCTTCACAGGCAATGATAAATGATCAACAGAATGGTGCCTCCACACAGGAAGCTCTTGCTAATGTTACTCAATGGAGACCATAGGTCACAGTTTAATTCGCCTGTCTGGAGAAGATTTGCTTGTCTTTGCATCTGCTAGATCTCCCAATGCTCTGGATTTAACGGTGGGCGCCCCTGTATTTAGGTTAGAGTTTGGTTGCCTAAGTTATTTGGTATACTGGAAATGTGCTCAGATACTTCTCGCAGCGGCCTTCTCGTGTCTTTGTCTGCTCCTACTGGCTAAAATAAGAAAAAACAAACCCCACATAGGTTTCCCCATCAGGGACAATCAGTTACAGTTTGAGACTACGGTATATGAATCCCCAAACACTTCTCTGGATTTCCCTCTTTTTCAGCGGAGATTGCTGAGAATTATTTTAACGATTGCTGGAATTGTGCACATCGACGTTTCTGTTTTTGTTCATAGACTCTCCCATGTCTCAGACCTTTTGGCGGTATATGTAAATCTAAAGTACAACTTTTTTTTTTTTTTTTTTTTTTTTTTAAATCCAACTTGGGTGTCGTGCTCACATTGAAAGAGTATGGCGTATTGAAAGCTACTGCATTCCAAGAAGTAGTTTTGAGTAGTGATAAGATTTCCTCAAAATGGCTCCCATGATGTTGGGCTGAGTCGTGCAAAATTCTTGCAACACTGAAAATAGCAGTGCATGCACATCTAGCTTCTAAAAACACTCCAGATTTATTTCTCTGTTTGGGCTTTTGGGTCTGTTTGGTCTTGCTGTTCACTGCACAAATGCCTTAACATGATCATCATCATCATCATCGTCATCATCATCAATGCATGCAAACGCTTCCTAGTGCATCCTGATTAGAACGGAGACCAAGGCTGTGGTGGCTGTGTTGCCTTTATGTTACGTTCTTGATCCACTGTGAGCTGGGTCAACCACTCAAAGGGTTTTTTGCTATGCAGGAATCAATATTCCTGCCCTTCTCAACCTCTCTCACCTCTTAGACTAATTACAAATCAACAGGGTAAACATGAGCAGCGTATGGAGCTGCAATCAAATGCTCTCTTATTTATCTTATTCATGTACTACATATCAAGATATACTGTATATATTTGTACAATTTTCTCAATCTCTGCCTTCAAATTTAATTTGAAACCTATCCAGGAATCAGGAGTTAGGACATATTTATTGTCATTACAGCAATTTACATTGGGCAATGAAATTAACGCGCAAAGTTCCAGTGTATTAATATCCAGAGGAAATCTATATAGAAGCAAAGAAGCAAATACATACAGAAGAAAACACAGTAAAAAATAGTGTTATCGCTTATTTTTCCTGATGTCTAATGGTGATTGAACGTATTAGAGGCAAATTAACAATGGAGTCCTGTCTTCCTCCTCCTCTCATTACCTGACTGCTTTGCCCTACCTCTCACTGTCACTCCTTAGGAAAATGTCCTTTATGTAGATTCAATATTCAAGATTCAAAGCTTATTGTCATATGCACAGTATAGAAACAAGTTTCCCTGCACAATTTAGGCATCTTGGTTTAAGTGTGTCATATTAACACGGGTTAGCTGTGCCTTTTTGCCCTCTAAATGACTGCCAGACACGTTATTTGAAAACAGGGGCGTCAAACTAATTTTCACTGACAGCCACATTGGCATTGACAGTGGCCCTCAAGTGGCCATGTGACAATGGCAGTTATTGAGGAGGTGTAATATAATTCAATGTAAAATTTAACTATCATCCATCCATTTTTCCTCCGCCTTGGATCTGAGGTTCCACTATCAGCCGGATTCTCCTCTCCAGTACGCTGGAATAGACTTTCCCGGGGAGGCTGAAGAGTGTGATACCTTTTGTAATTGGAACACACCCTCCGCTCCCCCCTCTTAAACAGAGGAACCACCACTCCGGTCTGCCGGTAAAATGTAACTACTCATTAAGAAATATCAGATTTTAACATTTTGTTACTTATTCTACTTACAAATGTCCCGATTGCACAGATGTGAAAATATGCCAGGCCTTTGATATTAATATGATGTACATTCATGTATTTTATCAGATCTGGTTGAGGCACAGCTGCTGTCACTTTACCCGTAATGTGATCCATTTGTATTTTTGGATATGTAGTTTGTGGGTCAATGCACATTTAAACTTACGTAAAGTGCCCGTGGGCCATATACAATGAGGCAGTTGGCCACATTTGCCCATGGGCCTTGAATTTACACCTGTGGTATGTTGAAAGTCATTCAAGCATTTGTGGGCCACATACAATGACAAAGTGGGCCGCGTTCGGCCCGTAGGCCTTACATTTGACACCTGTGGTATATTGAAACACTCCCACCAGCGCTCCCGGGCCACATTATATGATGCCGTGGGCCTTATTTGGCCCACGGGCGTTAGAGTTTGACCCCTGTATTCTAAATAATTGCACCACTAGAAACAATTAAGAAAGTAAGCCAACGAGGTTATCGTGAGTGTACATGTCTGCATGCCAGTGCATGCACACTGGCATGCTCAAACTTTCAAAGGTGTATGGGCACTCTCTTGTGCTCATTTGGGAAATACATGGGCAATGGAACAATGCTAAGCTCTTGCTTTGTCCTAACACACAATAATTGTTATTACAGTATAGGCCATTGTAGTACTGCATGGTACACAGGATCAGGAGATACTCTCCTCCATCCTTACACTGCTTTGTTTTTCTGTAGGGAAATACTGTGGATGATCTTTTTCAAAGAGGCAGTAAAAATCTACGTTTCATACTTTTGGCTTTGTTATTTTTTCCTGACTTTTAGCAGCTTTTTGTCCATGAATAACAAAATTCATGTTCTATTTCCCACAATCTGCAACAGTCGACATAATTTATTTGGAATTAGAGTCTACACTAGACTGTGCATCCTCACTTCATTCTGCCGTTCATCAATCCAATTTGTTTTTATTAAGACAGAATCGCAGGACCCCTGCTCACTCCCTACCCATCAGGCTTCTCATTGCTAGCACTCTCTCCCTCGGGAACTCCAGACCATCCATCACGGGCTCGTACAACCCTTATTTGGGTGACTTAAATGGGTTCAGTTCTCTTAACCCCTCCTCATCACTCATGGCTTTTTTGCACTAACATTGTTCACTGTCGATTCCCTCTTGCCTTCCTGGGAAACGATGCCTCGTCCCAGGGAGATAAGGTCAGTGTATAATCAAAATCAGTATGTACTGTATTCAAAGCCCTCTCTCCCTTTTCAGACTTTATTTCTTCTCTTGTTTTTGCACCAAGTACATATCTTCCTCCAACTTTTCAGTACAGATGTTCATATTCATTTTCAGCACTGTGCAAACACCGCTCTAACTTAAATACTCAGACCTTCTTTTAAAGCTTATCTGTCACACGTGTAGACTAACACTTGTGTTGTACCCTGCCTTTACTTACAGTAATGTCTTTTCATTGGCTCTGTGTCTCTGTTTTGTTAGACAGCACATATGTTTGCCTTTTGCACTGTACGGCAGATCTCGCTGCATACCTTTACCCTTCACACTTCTCTCGCCCCAGTGTTCAATCCAGCCGTGACAAAGTTGAAACGAAACATGGAGCTCTCCTTACGCCAATTCTCTTGAAGCATGTACTTTCCACCAACATTGTTAATGTTGAATTGGTTGCCCTGTTGGCAAGGCCTTGGGTGAACCTGAAGTCCCTGTTCTTCCCCAGCTATCTTGCCTCTTCACCTTCTTGACCCTGAAAAGCTGCCTGCACATTTCTTAATGGAGAGATGCTCAGAAATCCAGGAGCGTAGAGGCGCTCAATGTGCTTCTGTTTTCAGTTTAGCTCAAAAATGTTTTTCCTGGCTCAACCTGCTCGTACTTAGGTCCTCTTTCAACAAACTAAAAGGTCCTAATTGCCCTCGAGGGAAAGATTTAGCCACAATAGACATGTGGTGGAACAAAAGCCCAGTGCTCTTACTTCAGCACCCTCACCCTCCCCTGATAGAAGGGATGAACACGTCAGCAGTGTCTGTGCACTGTGGGGAGCAGGGCTGAAGGTATACTGCAAAGCAACATATGTGTGCATGTAAAAAATACACAGACTGCACCTAGTATGGTATTTTGGATGGTTAGGTCAAGTTCTAGAATATATATACAATTTCTCGAGAATCCAGTGTTTCCTGGTACCTTTCAAGTTTTTTGCAAAAGCAAGAGGTCAACAAAGATGTGTGTATCAATTTTTTTTCATCAACCAAACTTGCTGTTGTGGTCATATGCAAGTCTGGAACTGATTAGAAGTGGAGATTTGGAGATTCACGTTACAACAAGGACACAGACAGATGAATGAGAAATAACAGCTGTATTACAATAAAGTCAGTGTCATACAAACCACTATTACAGGGCAACAAAACAGTAATATTTTTTTATTTAATACTTAATTGTTGATTCCACATTTATCAAATACTTGTTTGTTTAAGGAAATTGTGTTCAATCTAGTTTTCTCTGATAAACAAAATGCAGAGATTTGAATTGCAACTGCCATTTCCCCTAGCACTGGTCTTTAAACATGTCTCTCTAGACTCTCACTCCTGTTGAAACATGGAAAGTCCTCATTCATTTTAGCCATCCATAAAGCAAATATTGTTGCACATGCAGGAGATGATCAGTCTCCGAATGCCTTCTTGTGTGGTACATCATGGGTCATTTGAGATGCACAGCACAGCTTAGCCACCTGACCCGAGCATTGCCTGGAACCCTCATCATGCTCAGTCTGTACTTTATTTCTTCACTGCTCCACAACATTAATATAGAGGAATTCCTGGAAGGGGCCAAGCAGACATGGGGCTCTGTAGATAATCTATTGATCTGGATTCATACAGGTACTCTGTAATTGTATGTAACATATGACATCAACAATTTTCCACTGATCTTTTTGCTTTGTTTTATATTGCAATGAAATATGATGTTATTGTCATAGAACCAAAACCTAAACTTCAAACTTAAATTTGGACATTGTTTGTCTGGGCATAGCTTACTTTCCATGTCACAGCCCACAAGCTGTACACTGGAATTTCTAGGCTTGACCCTACACCATAACTCACCATGATATTTTGTAATTATGTAATGCATTAAACATATGCAACTTATGCAATTATGAATGGTCCCATGTGCTCCATATAATTGCTAAAGCTCATAGTAATGCCACCGCCTTACAGTGGCATGTATTACTACTTGCCCATAAAAGTCCACTTAGTTTAACAGTAACATGAGGGCTCGGAAGACATGACCAGTGAAACCCCAGGTTGCATCTTGTGTGGTTTGTTCAGAACTGGGCCTTTTGTTCGCATTTCATGAGTCCTATGAGCCCGTTAACCCAACCTGCGTGGCCTGTGGCCCCTATGTTTTACTTCTGTAATGACAGCACAGCAATCCCCCTCTCTCAATGGCTACCGTTGGTAACACACTGTTTTACACCCCCTGCCATGGAGGGAGGCCACATTGTTTTGTTGGCCACCGTAGAGTAGCTGATTAAGTTATGAAGTGCAAATGCAAGGGTGTGAAGTAAGTGTAATGTGTGTGTGTGTGCCCGTGCGTGAGTGCGTGCGTCCGTGTGTGTGTGTGAGTGCGTGCACGCGTGTGTGCGTCTCTCTCTCTATCTGTCTCTCTCTATCTCTCTCTCTCTATCTGTCTCTCTCTATCTCTCTTTCTGTCTGTGTCTCTCTCTTACTGTGCGCGCGTGCGTGCATGCAAGCACACTGTTTCATGAGAAACGATCAAATGACAAGATGAGCTGTGATCAATGAGCTGTCGACAGAACACTTCTGACCTAGTGGAAAGGTAGTCCCCTGATGGTCCCGGCCCGTTTCAGGCCACCGGGGCAGGGGAGCCGGAGCACAAAGAGTGCTCTGTCTCTGTCAGCATTCCCCTGAGAACTCTTGCACAGGGCCTGTTCAGCCCAACAACACCAGCCCACTAACAGCTCTTCATCTGTTTGTACTCTGTCCCCTGTTTGATGCTAATAAGACTTTGTAAAATTATTTACTTTCTCTCAAGCCGCACAATGCCTCTTAATGATTGGGGCTGTAGTGATAAACAAATGATGTTGGAATTCTACTCTTTATGAATAGAGTTACTGATATTTTTCAGTATTACGAGGTAATATGACTTCTGCAATCATCTTTGAGGCTGCAAGTCATCATAAATTGACATTCTCAGAAACTGTCCCATTTAATCAAGAAATGAAACTGGCACAAGATTTTCAGTCAAGTCTTACAGCATTGTCATTCAATAAACAGAAGCCACAGCAATAATAACAGAAAAAGGTTTATCAGGCAGTGGGACACATAACCTAGGAGAGGGTGTAAGCCCTGTTTCACAACACCCAGCTTTTATGAGCTCTCAAAATTATGTATTATAGTTGGAACTGATCATTTAAGCACACCACATAAATTCCAGTCGAGATCCTTTTTTACCGACAGCCCACGCTGAGAAAGTTAAATCAATGTTTAATTGAATCGAACATCACATATGAAATGATATATCATGCTTTTGTTGGCTTGTTTTGTTGTAATTCTTTCCCACTATCTCAGACTAAACCTTTATGGACAAATCTCAACTTGCTACACACCTGACAACACGGATGGTTAGCATCAAGTTTTGTTGGGTAAAGAGAATAGAAGAAGTACATTTATTTTTCTACAGTGTACAGTGAAATTCTATTTTTTATGTTTTATTTTTTTTGCAAAACACAAGTTAACTTTGAAGGCTGTAGGTCATGTTGCTCACTCATCAATTTTTGTTTTAGTCTATCTTTCAATATAGTATACTCAGTAGGTCTGCTTCATTGATTTCCAAACATACACATGATGTAATGTACAGCATGATAGCATTTTCTAGAATTTCACGTAGGTAAGTGTAGTTGTATTGCATGGTGAAAACCAGTGCCATTGTGCCAAATATGCCCACACATTAAATTTATTTTGATGTGTGGCATAGTTTGGTTGAATTCTTCTCATTACTCAAGCTGTCCTTTATTGACGCAAATCAAGGGAAGTTGTCCTCACCACATCTTGCGTTACAGACTATGAGGTATTGTTTGAGGTGGTCCTTGGGGTTGACAAGGCACATCCCCGCAACTCTTACTCAACAGGATATTACCCTACAGTCTGTCACATCCACACACCATATACTACTAACACCACGCCAAGGCACATGCCTCCCACCCTCACCCCCCACACCCTATTCAGCACGGATGGCTGCTAATATGGCTACTGGCAATATTTAAATGAAAAGGTTGTTGTGCCATGTCAGCCATATAATCTGGCTACTGAAACTGTTTCAATTGGTTGGCAGCAGCCAACAGTAGCAGAACTACATCATACAGCATCTTTCAAGGAATGAGTAGTCTTTTCTTCTTCAACAAATTCCTTTTGGCTTGTTCATCCAGACCTTTTGAGTTGTTTTGAGTCCAACTTTCATTTCAAGCAGATATACTGAAGGCAAAATTTATATTTCCTGGCTAACCTGTGGTAGAGCTTTTGGTCAGCAGAGTGAATATTTCCGACCAGTCATGTCTCATTTGCTGCTGTGAAAGGATACACTCTCGCTAGTAATTCAATCTCATCACCATTCAGTGTAGAAATCCTAAATTATATTATATGAATATGACATTGATATAACAATCATATAGTAATAATAATCAATACGATAATGCCTGTTCATCACCCTCGTTGTTTTTTGTAATAAGTCAACACTAGGACAAAACAGCTTCTTGTGGTAAAAGCCTAATCTGTCGAATAGTTATCAATCTATAACTGTTGTCTTTTAATTTACAGCAATGACAGACAGACCTTTTAGATAAACATTGATGGTGATAGGAGGGAGCGAGCGCAATCAGTCTCGACGAGTGATGATCCTCTCCTCTATCTCTATGTGCTCAGAGGCCCAAACAGTTTATTGCGTGATTGCAGTCACTTCCTCAGGGGTTGTTAAGCTGATGTACAGTTTGACAGAAATGGAGGGAAACCAGATCATCAGGGGAAGATTGTCTCAACCTGATAAGTGGAAATGAGTACATTAGAGAGAAGAATGGAGCAAAACACTAAAACTGTTGGATTAGCCTTATTTTCAGTTTATACAGACGACAGCTACATGCTGCCAAAGTCGGCAGTCTGAGAATTTGGGCTGTACGTCTTGAAGGAGGGATACGGTTGTTTGCAAATCATATTATGAACATGTTTACAAGAGAGATAGGCTTTTAGAGTTTCAAAAGAAATTTTCAGCATTGCCCAAGTTGCAAATAGTAAAATAAGTCAAATGTTGATGAACTATTAAATGGATTGTATGTGGCAAAACTCTTTTGTGTACTAGGCCATTGCATGATTCTTTGTGTGTAGACTTTTTCTGACGTGCTTTTCATTTCACTAACCCTGTCTCCATTTGTGTCTAGAATTGCTCTGATGCAAATTCCAATGTGCACATAGCAATTCTGCATTGATATTTGTTTCACATGCATAGTTTGATATTTGTTCTAACATTTGTTCACTGACACACCGTCATGGCTTTTACAGTGGCTTTTACAGCTTTTACAGTTCTCTTCCTCTACTCCTGAGATGTTAAGGCTAGCTAATCTGATCACGACACATGATTGATAACCCTTCCCAAGTGTGCAGGATCCAATGGATTAGTAATGTTTACTCCTAGTAGCGCGCAGGGTTCCTACACTCTTAATGACTGGAATTAATAATGTGCTGACGCCTATGAGACAGCTATGTTTATCTGTGGGCAGAGACATGACAGTCTGCTTTGGACACTGAGTAGATGTAAAAGTGTCTGCCCTTGACCAGAAAGGTTTGTGTTTATATGTCGCATGGGATGGTGATAATACTCTTTCCAGTCAGAAATGTCTGACCATATATACTTTTTTCATCATGGATTGGCCATTAACATTGTGGGTCATATGACTTGGTAAGATATTAATAATGCAAGTTCAGGGTCATTGTCAACATTTCTCCTTCGATATGTATGCCCTGTGCCTCTCTCTTCTGACTCCTATGGTTATGCTCCCTTGCTCACACTTATACATGCACACACCAAGGGGCATGAGAACGGAGTAAATTCTTGACAACATCAATGAAACCTCAAACAATGAGTAAAACTCGGGGGGACGTGAGAAACGCAACACCGTACAGTATCCTGACCTCCTCCAGCTAACCATAGACATGTATCGGGCGTGGCTGCCTTTTTCACACAAAGCGAGAAATAAAGAGGAAAGCTATTGCTTTCAGCAGCAAGACCCCCAGGTGACCTTATCCTCTGACCCTTGCATGACCCCATACTTAGGGAGGAGAGAGTTAAAGCCCGGTATCACTGCACAGGGGCTGAATGCACAGGGACATAGCGACAAAGGCTAAAAAGGAAGGCACTGTCATTGTACACTTGCAGTAAATCATCGTGAAGGTAACAGACCCAGTTCTTGGGTCCGTGTGCCCATCTTCAAGGCCAGGACACCAATATGTCAAACTGTTTTCGCCATCTATGCAGTGATTGTGAGTTTAGCCTGAAGTCTTTGGCCATCCACGTATTGTGTCTTAACTATGTCTCCACAGCTGGGCTGGTTTGTCTGTTTCAGGTCAAATAGAGGTGCATGGCTCCAGGGTGCAACTGTACTAGGCTTTGGCTTTCACTGTGGAATGTGTCACAGTAAGCTTTAATAACACTAGCTGGGAAAGGAAACTCAAGTTTTCCACTCTAAAACACTCTGAAATGAGTTCTACGTGACAAGAATTACAAGTTATAATGAAGTGACAGTAAAGGTTGATTTGAAAGGAGCACAACAGTTTAATTTATGCTTTGCCGGTATTTTCCCACCGATGTTGCATCTGTGCACACTAGACAGATACCTCATCTCAACTCGCTATCTAACTTGCCGTTATCTTTTGTGTTTGTGACAGTTAACCCCCTGAGAGTGGTATATGACCGCCGTATGAATCCTGTCCCGTCAGTGTGCTTTCTGACAAGCCACACTGTGTTTTATCCACAGTTGACCTGGAACACATGAGGACAGTGAAAGCTGACAAACACCAGCGCTTCTGCCAGGAGAATGGCCTCATCAGTCAGTTTGTATCAGCCAAGACTGGTGATTCGGTGAGTAGTGCTTTATTGGACTCATGAAGTATCCAGCTGGAAAGCGGGCAGATAAGTAAAAGTAAGAATTATCATAAATGCAGAGTTCTTGGTGACACATATACGAACAAAAGCTCAAATACCTTTCGTCGATTTAACCCCATGTCCACCATTTTGCATCTGTGTTGTTAGGTTTACCTTTGTTTTCAGAGACTTGCAGCAGAAATTCTTGGTGTGAAGCTCAACAAAGCAGAGATGGAACAATCCCAGGTGAGATTGTCAAGGTTATTCCCAAATTTCACCAAAATCAGCATATAGTAGTTTCATCAATGTCAGTCAGATATATGTCTAAATACAATTTTGAAAATACATCACTGCATTGGTAAATTGTGTTCCAACCACTTTGGCTGACAACTAGCAAATGCTGAGACACCATTATGCAGTGAAATGTACCACTGGTTGGTTAAATCATGACAGTGTGTGGTAATTCCCCGGTGTCTCATCCTGGTTGAATGTGTAATACTATGCTGGAGCTCTAGGGAGGTCATGGGGAGTGTGCATTGGCCAGTCTTGCTGGGTTCACACACTGTAAAGGACATTATGTTATGTAAACATCAGTTTGTTGAGTCTGCTGCCCGATGGTCTACCTGCCACTGACACTGGCCATCTGCAAACAGACCCACATTGACCACATTAGTGCGTGAAGTAGGAGGTTAAAGGTAGGCCGTTGCAGGGGTGAAAATGTCAGGGTTGGCTGTCTAATTTATTTGGTTTATCTCTGACCATCCTTGGCTGAAACAGCATCCAGGCTTGCCAACTACACCAAAGTGCCCAATTTTGGCAGCTGTAGGATTTACAGGGTCACCTCCCCCAGAGGCATTAATCCTGGGTGTGATATGACCAGTTGGAGCCATGTTGGCTGGTCAGTGGTTGATGAGGCTTTGGGGCTACATGGAGGTCAGGACCTCCCGAGAAGGGAGAGGACGTCAAGGATCGGCCTGCATGATTCTCATGCCTCTCACCCTTCATCAACGTCATCGCTTTAGACAAACGAAGCGCAAGCATCCGCCAGCACCGTCTACTCACCAGCACTTTTGCCTCCCTTGATAACTGTGTCAGGACTTCAAGTGCTTTAATCCAGGCTAATGAAACAGAGCAAGTGGCATAAACCTGGAAGCTCATCAAGGAGCGACTGAGACAGACACACAAAACTTACAGAATTCCATCAGTACATTTAAGTGAAATTCACACAGCTTGGAGAGGGCACTGTGTTATCATTTCTTCCTCTTCTCCCTCTCTTTCCTCTTCCTCTTTTTCAATGAACCTGAGCTTTTCAACGAGCTTTATGTTGTTCTGGCATGCTCACCAATTTAATTTCTTGCTAGCGACACATGGAGCGACACACCATACCAAGCTACAATTATACTAAATGTAGAAGAACAGTACACCTACAGTTATGATCTTTTTTTTTAACTTTTCACTTTACGTATGCACGTCTATGTTTTTACATTAAGAAAATAAATATTTGTACATTAAGAAAAGAAAAGCAAGAATAAAAAGAAAGTCATATAATAAATTCATGGATTAACAAGCACACATGTAAATACACACAAGTGCAATCATTTATCATAGAAACCTCGTCATGCTGTAGGGGAGCGATTACAGTGTGGGGGGGCTGAGTGGACAGTGCTTAGAGGTCAAATTTGAATCAATATAGCCACTAGTTCAGTCCCTTTTTGGTCAGAGATTGGATCTTACCAGGCCACCCTCTGGTCCCCAGACTAGGTTCCCACAGTCTGAGCCACTACTGCACCGCCCCAATTCAAAGAGATCCTTTGATTTACTTGTTTTATACTTTCATTTGTAGGGAAATGAGAAGCTGGTTAAATTATATCAAGGCCAGTTGGCTGTAGTTGCACAACAATTTATAGTCACCGAAAAAATTTTGCAGCTGATGAGAAGGCAAAAGTTAAAGTCATGGTGTACATTTTTCATTTATGTCGTTTTCACCAATGAGTAGAAACAGGAAGAAGTCAACAGTTTATGTTGTCCAAGTTCTAATAATGTGTCTCAATATATGCAGCCACCACAGAGTGTGGTGGTCTGGATTGCTTAATATTATATGCGCTAAGTAGTGCGGTACCGTGCGCCGATGCAACCATGTTGGTTGGCATGGACCCAATGTTAACAAATCATAGCTGCAGCCAACACTGGTGGATTCTTATCAGTATCTGACATAGCAGTGCAGCCACACACATAAGTGTATGTGAATCCCAAGTTTGTATCATGGATGTAAAGCTGGGGCTTTGAGTAGGTCATGACTCTGGCTCTCACGTGGTTTTCTACAAAGCCTCATTATCAGTTGTCAGGTTTAGAGAGCTGAACATGAGGGTCACAACCCCTAACAATATTATATCTGCCTGGGAGCCCTTTCTGTCATGGTCGTCTGTCTGGTAGATCAGATAGCGATGCCAATGATCACTCACTACCTCCGACATCAAGCTTCGACAGCTCGTTTATCAGGCCACCATCAGAGTCTGGGCTTCAGCCAAGAGGTCTGGTCTTGGGCAGCATGGAGCAAAGCAGTCATCCACACTTACAATGATGCCCAGGTCAACAGAAGAACAAATTAGAATTTAATCAGCTTTTCTATTGTTTCGAAATTGTCGAGTCTGTATTTTGTGAGGTTAGATTATTCCCATAATGTAGCTGTAGGGACTGCATTTAAAAAACGCTTGAGTCTGCAACAGACTATTCACAGGTTAGTTTTCCTCAGGAAATTTCAATTTGATCCATCAGAGTTTTTAGTTGTGTCATTACACTGAACATTATTACATGAACTAAGATAGTTTAACATTGTGTTTGGCTCCATCATATTATATGTACATGTACTCACTCAGTGGTGAGAAAGAACCTTTGATGACTGAACATATCAATTTATTTCACATTAGTTAAGGTATTGTTTCAGTCAATATACAGTCGTCAGGATTGTTAAGAGTGTCTCACTCTTTCTCTCTCACAATGCTTTATCAAAATGTTGTTTTGCCGAGCAGATATCGTCTTTGTAGCTGCCTTGAATAATGGGTAATGTTACAATTGTAGGATATCTAGGTGATTTGTAGTCTCATCTTTTTTTTGGTATTTGTAAGCCTATCATTCCATCATTCGTTATCTTGTGTCTGCTTTGTTTTTAGTCTCACATCTCTCTCACACTATGCTTGACATTCTGCTCACCCTTGTATAATTTTCTTGGCCTTGACGTCATTTTTTTCATTGTTATCGCCCTCTCCCATATCTGATTCTTTTTCTGTTGCTTTCCCCCTTGCATCTTTCTGTTGACCTTATGCATTCAATTCTGATCAGAGGATCGTGAAGGCAGAGTTGGTGAACTACCCACAGGATGAAGGTCCAATCAGACAAGATAACACTGCACAGAGCAAAATATGTTCTATCCAGTAGTTGGAAGTATGTCCTAACAATTCAATAGGTCATACACTTCAGGTGATGTAGATTTGCTCGAAGAGTTTCAATGCTAGAAGTAGTCATCGCAATGATAGTACTTCATATGTAGTTCATCTATACAAAGAAAGTATATTTAATACAACATCTGTCAAATAATTCATGTTTATAGAAGCATTTGTGTTTTGTAGATGAAGAAGTAATTTAAGTATTATTATGTCCACAAAGGTAAAAGACATGCCTTAACATGCCAGGTTACAGAATATTTACTGCTTCATATCCACTGAAATAGTTATTACAAAATTCTGAACATTTGTACATTTTCTTCAAATTTGAATACCTTGGTCAATATATTCAATATACTTGTTTCTGAAACTGTTTTCAGCGAGTGGTGAAGGCAGACATTGTGAACTACAGTCAGGACTCCATGGCGAGGACAGTCAACCCCCCTCGCAGCTCTATGTGTGCCGTGCAGTGACCTTCTCCAACATATACACAAATACACACATACTCAAAGCAAAGCATGTATATACAGAGATGTCAATAAAACTGTCAGTATTTTTTTTTCTTTTTTTGGGAGGTAGCACCTGTTGACATATTACCGATCGAAAAGACCTCAGTGTATTTTGTGTATTCAAAAATCATCTGTATGGAGGAGATGAAGAGCAAATTGTGAGGTCTCTTGGCCTTGGCTTGTAGTTGAAACATTAAGAAGTAGGAGAAAGCCTCGTTTTTTTATGTCTACATTCAGCTTTGTGTAACTTACTATGTTATATCAAATGACATATAAATCAATCTCTTTAATAAGTTGCCACATTACAGAGTAAAGACTGTACTCATTTCTACATGAAATATCACATCCTGCCCTTACTTTTACAGTTGAATTGTAATGTGGAATTCTTTAATTTCTTTGTCATTACAAGTTGCGGTGTTGTGGTGCACAGAGGCAGAAAAGCCAAACTGCAAAAAGGAGAAATTCTCTGTCAGTAAGCTTCTGGTTTCAGCAGACCATAAAGGAAGGTACTTTAGTAGTCTGAAGAAAATTTGAGTTTTGTTGTTGCCAATTTTCCACTACAGGAATGTTGTCAATATAGTCAGTTACATTCACGTTGTCAGCATGTCTCAAATTATATTGTCATCTTTTCCCAGATTCACCAATAACAATAAAAAACAATTTTAATGTATGTTCCCACACTATGTGATAAGGTGGGTTACAATTCACTCGGGTTGATCCAAGGAAAGAGATTTAGCTGGTCAAACGAAAACCGGTCATTGTAGCAGTTGTCATTGTATCGTAGCCTTATTTATACTGTCCGTTATAGAACAGAGATTTGTGTTTCAGACTGGCTACGATAAGCTAATACTTACATCTTACATACCATGATACATTAGATAGGTTGCTCATAATTACCACATTATTTACCACAATCAATAGGTTACTTGACAGGATCTTACATTGTAGAGTGCGGAGACATGTTACATGTTACATTCATGAACCATTTGCCATTGGATATACAGTACTGTTGGCAAATGCAATGAAGACGTCTCTAGCACACACTTGATGATGGAGCATATTCAGAGTTGGGGGTGTTGGTCGTTTTCATCTACTGTACATGTCTGTCGTATGAATGACATTGACTGCTTCATTTGAAAGATCCGTCATTGAAATGTTGAAATACCTTTTCATATAAATGTTCATCTATGTGCATCTATAAAGAATGCAACTGGACAATTGAAAGTGCATGTCAGTTGTTACAAGTCTGTTTGTAAATAAAAAGGCTATGTTGCAAACAAAAACAAATTTGCATAACTGCATCTTTTGACTTGACTGATTTATTAGTGATTTCATGTCCCAAGTTGCAGCAATGATACTGTCCAGCAAATTACTAAGCACGTTCAGTAGGAGTCATATAGGTTTACCAAAAATCAAGCTCCCTTGATGCACAAAAGCCTTCTCATCACTCAGCCTTTGTTAGCGGTGAGGCAGCCTGACATTTGGAGTATTCCAGGCTTGGGCCTTGGTTTCATTGCCATTTTTCACTCAGTAGCACAACACCAACCAATGGCAACAGGCCCCTCAAGCTGCTCTGAGGAGTGGCAGATGATGTGAACCGGACTATAACTGATGAGAGCATTTGAGATTAAGGATCCATGTGCTGAAATTTAAGCATAAGACCTGAAACTTGACCACCTTAGAGATCCTTCCATAGTGACTACCCTAAGTCTCTGGACACTAATGAGCCACCTGGTCTTTGTTCTGTAAATCTTCACTGAAATGGCACTGAAATCCACCCTAGACAGATGATACAAACAGCTTTATTAATGGTTGTAAGCTGTATTAATGAATCACTTAAATAGTTCAGTCTTTTGTTGCTGTGTGACAACCCTAAGAGGGTTTTGGTTGGCAGGGTAGCCTTTTCTGTTGAGTCAATGTCATTGAAACCGTCAGCATATTTAAAAGGATTATGTGCATTTGAAACCATGTAAACCAATGAAACAAAACGATGTGTAAACTACTTTTCCATCTCATGGAGATGTTGTTCAGTTTCACCAAGTCGTTACAAACAACATTTAGTGGAGAGTCAGACAAAATGGTGCAGTCATTCCTGTGCACGTGCATTGTTTTGCTTGAGTGGATGTCTTAAGAGTTGTCTCTGCTGAATTTTTGTCAAGAGCTGTCACCAGTGCTGACAGGCAAGACTTTGCCCTTGGCTTTGCTGCTGTTTGGACAGGTGTTTTTGCAAAGAAAACAACGGCAGCTCCTTTTCCAACTTAAACACTCAGCACACACTCTCCTTAGATGGAAAGAACGAATGTCACTGTGGATAATGCGGAAGGGTGAGGCTTTTGACATATTGCCACGAGTCAAAGGATGTGCATCTTCAATGGATTTATCCCACACTTCAGAGTTAATCACTCTATCATCCTGCATGCTTGTTGGTTTTTGTTTTTATTTTCATTCCATTCAGATATGCATTCCAGCAAGGAAGCTTGAGTAAACACACACATTGTACAAGTTCTTTGCTAAAATTTTGTTTAACAGTCTAGACGCACTGACTATTCTCACATTGTCATTTAGGAATAAACTTCAGGCCTCCATGAAACCGAGGCACTTTTTCCTCTCATGCTTGGAGCTCTTTTCTTTTGACATGCAATAACTTGGATTCAGTGGGCAACAGTATTTACTTTAATTTTTTTGTCATTTTTGTCTCTCTCCCCTGTCTGTTTTTCTCATTGCTCGTAACTCTACAATGACATTCTAAAAAAACCTCACACACGACACACTGGTAAGAGGGCCATAGTTGCGGGCAGGGCTGCTTTTCTGTGGGCAGAATGGGGCCAACACCCTTGTGATTACCCACTCACTGTCTTCCGTTTTCCACCTGCACACAGTGCCAGACTCGAAACGCTGAGGAATTGGGCAGGAGTGAGTCAATCCCTCTGATGAGCTCCAGTCCCCTGGTCCACACACTGGCCTCTAATCTCTTTTGCAGCGCATTGTGCCAGCCTACAGCCAGGAGAGTGACAGGCGTGGCAAGGCTCTGGTACGCCAAATCTGGCATCCAGTTTTCCAGAATCCTGAGGTGGTAGGTTGGTTCCAAGTGTCCTTCAGGTTTCTAAATTCATCTATTGTGTGTGGGTGTTTCCATATATTTAGCAGTGTGTGTTGGAAGATTGCGATCTGAGAACTCTGCCTGTCACATTCACAGATTGCAACATATTAGATTTGTTTAGACAGACTGCATTGTCCTGATAGGTGCCATAGTTCTGCTCCAGCAAAAGGCATATGATTTATTTTAGGGGCAAGGATGTGGGCATTCAGAGGGGTCATATTTATAGTCTGTTGGTCTGGTGCGAAAACCTGCCAGTATAAGCAAAGATTCTGCAAAAGAGGCTCAGAGACAGAAAACTGAAAGCCTTCCTCTCTTTGGAGGCCATGGATGAGTGCTATTTTCACTAGGCTATAATAAATAACACTTAAAAATTAATTGTGCTCATATCAGATCTTAGATTCAAAGTATTGAAAGGAACAACAAGAAAGCCCAAACAAAGCAAAACCCTCTTTGCAGGCCTGTGATATAATTTCATTCTCACAAAACATTTAACAAAATATCAAGTTGCACTGTGATGCATGATGAGATAAGTAATGACACCTGCATCTTGCGTTGAAAATGCTAGTATTGTCATAAAGTATGAAACAAGTTCAACGACTTCAGTTAAATCATTTCCTCGCAAGTAATGCAACACAAGGGGTCTCCACTTTATGAAAGCCTTGTTACCAGGTATAACAAAAACAAGCTGTCAGGAAAAAACCCTGTGCCACTTAAACAACTCAAGACAACAGTGCAACAGTGCAACAGGCAACACATCCTGAAAAAAAAAATCAATTTAAGAAAACCTGTTAATTAGCATTTAATGGCAGCAGTCATGTCATGGCTGACGGGCAGAGACACCACCCAAAGAGGCTCAGACCATGGAAGCATGAATGTTAAGCACAAAACCAATCATACAGAAATATTATGTAGTAAAAAGAATATGTAACGCTGTCTGAGGTGTGTTACACAAAGAACTACACTGGAGGAGGGAACAAATTAAACAATCTCCATAAAAACTGATCATCTACACACACAGCGCACTTATCGACGTAAGCGACAAAGGACTAGGTTGGTGCCATCCCTCAGGAGCAAATGATTAATGAACACAGCCTTTGACAAGACAGATAATTGAGATCTCCTCTTACTTGCAGGCTTGCTTGATAAAGGATCTGGAATGAAGCACAATGATATCATCAAGGAAAAATGACAGTAATGACCCAGCACCTGGATGCTTGCCTGCGTCTCAACACCTGAACCCAACCCGTGCACATAACAATGAGACAGTCACTGGGTGCGACCAGAATTGGATATCAGTGCTTAGTCCATCTGTTTAGAAGGTAAATATATATAAAAGAGTTGATATGCACGGTGCAAATATAATGCGCATGGCTGACAAGGCCCTCACTCATCTCAGCTCACTGCCATCTCGTTTGGCTTTGTGACTCCTCCCTCATTGTTCCCCAAAATGCTGCCTATCCAAAACCTGATATGAGAGCCATTGACTTCTTTTAAGTGCTATTCATTACAGCCCAAAGAAAACCACATTTATCTGAATATGACACTTTCAGGCTCTTCAAAAGACTACTTAGGAGATGCTGTGGTGTTTAGAGGCACTTAAGGGGTGAAAGTAGACCACGATGCTCAACTGAAGCATTTTTCCAAGGTGAGAAAAAACTACCGTAGTTTGAGGGATTAGATTGAGGCCAATGTGGAGAGAAGTTGGCCATAGTGTAATGAAATTAATATTATGGTAAATACATTGGAAATAGCCCTGTTGGATTTGGGGAAGAACGCTCATTTCATGATCATAGGCTCATGAATATGATGTCATATTGCATTTACGGTAGAATGGAGCCCTCACTCTATTTCAGACTGGAAATTTCATTTGATACAAAGCTTCACAATCCATTGCTGAGTGTAAATCTCTGTGGAGGAACAATTGTGTGTGAGGATGGCTTGTTGAACAGCTCAGTATTTATTGACACCCATGAGTGACAACTTCAGCTGTCTGTCTCTCCAGAGATGACTCAAAGCGGGAAAATGTCTCAGAATCTGTCGACAGTGTGGTCTGTTCACAAGAACAAAAGCCCCTGAAATAACTGCTCTCCAGCATGTGTCTGCAGAAGTGACAAGGTTTGTGTACAAAAGTTACATTCTGTCAGTGAACCTCATATGTCTCTAACCTCAAACAGATTTTCAAGGAGCTGCCTTGTGTCAAGCTTGACAGCTATGAGTTTTCAATGCGATCCAAAGGGATTTGATAAGGCCTGGGGCTGTTGAAATTTCCATTGATAAAGCACCACAGTGGAAGATTGTGAAGATGAAAGCTTTTTCAATTTAGGTTCATAGTTTATTTCGCTATTTGTACAGGGACCAACGGTGCAGACACATTGGAGATCATCTTGCCTAACACCTGTCCAGGCGTTATTGTTTTGTCTTCAGTCTGACTGTGGCAGGGGAGAAGCTGTTACAGAAGCAGGTCCTGCGGGTGATAATGCTGTCCGCTCTTCTGTATCTCAGGCTGTATGAGCAATGTTTGCGTCTGAGCAGAGGTTGAGCTGGATTACGTAGGTTACGTAGGTTTCTAATGATTCCTTCTGCTCTTCTCCGACAGTGCTTCTCATGTAATGAGTCCATGGACGAATGTTTTCTTCCCACGATCCTCCCCACAGTCTTTATGGCTCTTTGCCGAATTAATACAAATCAGATTGAGGACAAATGTTTTTGTCTGTATTTCCTCATGTTTCTTTGAAGAGTTCTGACTATTGACAAGGACGGCAGGTCAGTTCTGAGTATTGACTATGAGAATTGATATAGCTTGAGAGGAGCACTCCTTGATCTGGTCGGGATTCTGTGTCTTGCTGAAGGGCACATCAGCAGGGTGGATTCTGGCTGTCAAGGAGAATTGAACCCAGGCCCTCTGGCTGAACAACTATGACACCAATAACGCCAAAACCCCACTGGTCATGCCAAAAATAATATATATTTAAACGAGGACTTAGCACGTAACAGAACAGTGCGAAGAATGTTTATATCAAGGACTTTATTCTGAAGTGTTTGAGAGAGAGTGCTAAGAATGATTTGGTCAATTTGTGGAGGTAAGAATGTTCTGTCATTGTGCAGCGTTCCAGTTCCAAAAAAAATTGCATGTTGGAAAGTGTTACACATTCATATTGAAAGGCACAAAAGTATCGACATAATGTGAGGTGACTTTTTCTATCCAACACAATGTAGGCAGTATGGGGACCCTGTATGGTATGAGCTTTTTCGGAAAATCCATCATGGCGTTACAAACGCTGCAGGACTCCGCTTCACTTTTAATCAAAAGCACCCTGTAGTGGAGCTGTAAGGTCAGCGGGAAATTATTGATGGAAGATGCCACATTAAATAATCTGGTGAGATGTAAAATGTGGACATGAACAAGGCAGGGCTATTCACTTCTGAGTTAAGGGTTGCTTTTGTCATGACACGGAAGCTTCATGTGTCAAGACCCCTGCTGGGGTCGGGGGGGTTCTGTGGCTTTGTGGGGTTGAGTCATAGAGTTTGTAACCATTGGCGGCCAGGTGCTCAGACCCACGCCCATGGCCTTTTCAGGTGTGTCTCATTTTTGCTTGTTGATTGTTAATTTGTGTTTCAACACCTGTATCTTATTTTGGTTTGTTGAGCAGTAATTTGGAGTCTGGATTCCTTGTCTATGAGTGGTTGGTTTGCACGGCCAATTTGAGTCGAGTACCTCTTATCCATTATCGTTAACTGTGAAGTGCATAAATTCTGTCTTTTGGTTTCTGTGGTTGTTCAGATCGTCGCATGATTTTGTTGCTGTTATGTCACATTTTTTTTCTGTACTAGCCTGCCTTTTTTGGCCCTTGATGGGTTGCCTCATGTTCCGGACCAGCTCTTGCCATTAATGGGATCTGGATACCCACCCACCTCATATTCCGTGCCTGTTTTTGGCCCTGATGGGTTCTGGATGCCTCTCTGCTCGTTCTTGATCCTACCGTGTTCTGGATTCTCTGATGTATGGATCATCCTGTTTGTTCCTAGCTTGCCTGTCTGCCAGTCTTATGACCCAGCGGGGTTCTCGACCCTGTTTTTTTGCCCAACGGGTCGAGTCTTCATGTCCTGTGACTGCCTGTATGCCGGATTCTGGATTTTGTTGCCCCCAAAAGACTTTGAAATCAAACTCCACCGCTAGACACATCCCTGCTCTGCATTTGGTTCCTGCATTGAGACACCTGACATCATGCTTCTGTTGACATTATAGTGTATTTCCATTGCATGACCTGCACTGGAAGGCCAATAAAAGTTAATAATTCTTTCATATTTTCCTAATTTGAAAGTTGTGTACGGAGTGGAACCCATGATTTACTGACATCAGCCGCTGGAGTTGCACACTTTTTCTGTCCCATATTATAACATATGAAATCACTTCTAAGTTGTTCATAACTCATTTTTATCTGCCAAACCACTCTAATCGTGTGTGGTTCGGTGCACCAGTATAATTTAGAGAGAGAAGTGCCGCAGAGAAATGTGTCACAATAGAAGAAAGTGTCGGGTTCCCATGTGCACACTGTTGTGTGAAGTGTCCGGTGATTGCCAGGCTGTTCAGGGGATGCTGCTGGACAGGGAGGTGAGAGACAGGTTAATTACAATTCTGAGGGGAGGGGGTGAGATGCTTTACACAGAACTGTGTGGCCTGTTGCCTTGAGTTTCCTGCTTGATGAGGTGCAAACAAAAGTTGATGGTGAAAATGCCAGAGTACCGCAGGTACCCACTCTGAACACTGACGGAAGATGACAGAGTAGATCTCTGAGTCTGGGATGAAATTCAGCAGCGCTTGCTTGCTTGGTCATACTGTCCCACTGTGTACGGTTACATGCTTAGAATAGGACAACGTGTGAGAGGCCTGCACAAACACTCAGAGCCTCAGTGCTCCAATGGTGCACATTGCCCTTTCCACCGTGACTGTCAAAGAGTCCACATGGTTTGTGTTCCAGTTGTGGGCTGTGTGGTTGAGTGCACATGGCGTGTGTTCAAATGTGGACGAAGTTCACTCCGCTACATCAACTGCTTTTGAAAAGCAGAGCTTGTGGTCTCTGCTTAGACACGACCTTTAAGACAGAAGGGGTCTTAATTTGTGCTGACTGTAGTTTAAAGATTAGATGTTAACAGTAAACATGCAGATTGCAGTAAAAGACAGAAATGCAAACAATTGTAGTTTTTGAGTCAGGGCATGGACAAGAGGAGTTTCTGAAAGCTGAGCCAATACTGAGTGAATAATGGGAACTTTGCTCTTCTGAGTTTGAGCACAAAAATTCTGTTGTGAATGATGGAGAAAACATTCACTGTCTCCTATTCCGACCTACGCAACCTATCGAACCCATGTATCTCCAAACAGAGGTGCAAGTCAAAAAAAATTTTTGGGCTCCGAAGCTGTGATCCTGGTCTAAATCTGACAGTGAAATCTGAGAGTCTCTGACAGTATCACTTGAGCTGAGGGATTATTCTGTGTATTTTACAACTGGGCCTGTCTGCAAGTCCAAATCAACTGTAGCAGGTGGTAAAAGCCAATAAGCTCAAGGATAAAGGATCTGCAACATTTTGCATCATTCAAGCTTTGGAGCTGGCCTGGGGGAAAATGTTAGATGCTTTGATTCAAGATCTACTCCTTATCATAATTCTGAAGGCAGATTAATGGCAATTGGTGAAGTGGTATTAAAATCAAAACCAACAGCCTTACATTGCCTCACACAAGCATAGGCAAACGATAGACAACTACAAGACCGGACAGTCAGTTCTAATCATCGGGCCAATCATTGCTCCCTAGGGGCGGGGCCTTGACCAGAACAAGATTAGTCTCTTCCCAGTGGGATGCTACTTGTCGAGTCGTGTTTTGTCGGTGTATTTACAGTTTATGTACTCCTTTTAAGCGTTCTTTTTTTTCAAATGACCTCTTTATTCTTATTCATTTGTAAATAGTACAGTAATCTGATGGTCCAGTCTTTGTTCAGTTAGTCCCTCAGTCCCTGAGTCGCCCAGGATAGAGCCTTGAACACCATTTCCTCTATTCTAGCTCTTCATATTTTTTTCTACCTTGAGCAAAAAGAAAAAAAAGAATTAAATGCAACAAAAAAACGCCTCACATTTAGCTCCCTCTCCCTTCTACATGGAAATATCATTAATGCAATCCAAATGGCTCCTCTTGGACATTTGCTTGATTCCAAATTCACCTCTGACTTGCCCCAGGCCTCATCATTATCCCGTCATCATTTTCCTTGTGGCGGGAGAAGAGAGGAAACAGTTGATTTACAACCCCCAAAGTGTCCTCTAAGGCGTCTCTATAGGTAGATTAACAAAAGCACAAACGCTGATATTTACTTTTTCGTAATGGGACTTCCATACTTCATTTGTCTGTCTGGAGACCGCCTTGTTACATTTAGGCTCATTTTCATGCCCCTTTACACAGTACAGGATTTTTGCAGATCATTAAGGAAATGAACAGGTGTTTCCGGTCCTGAAGTCCCTGTGTGCAGCTAATGAGGGAATTTAAGTGTTTTTAGATTATTAGGCAATTAGATACCGGAAATGTCTAAAATACAGAGCGCAAAAACACATTAGCTCTACATATGCACACACACACAGTCACACATACATGCTACAAACACAGGTTGTGGAGGAGTTGCTCTGAATCAGTCAGCTTTGGTATTAGCTTTTCAGCTGTGGATGTCTCACTCACAAGGGGCAAAATGAAGAATAATGTAGATTTATTTCTGCTCAAAATGGAGCAGAGCTTCATCTGTGTACTTGCCCCCATCAATAAATGCAGCGTGAATGGGTAATATGAGATGGTGGGTGTTCTTTTGGAGTGCTTTGATAATTTGGAGGGCAAAAGCCACAATTCAATGCTTTATTGTCACATGTACAGTATGGAGACAAGTTTCCCTGCACAATGAAATTCTTTCTTTGCCGCCCAGCTTCGGATGCCACAAAGTAAGAATAAGTGAGGAAGGAAGCCACAAAACACATTTATGGAAAAGTGAATTTTCTGTTTTCCTTTTGGTAAATATAGTTTTTCCTTTTTGCAGCCAACTCAATCTAATGTCTGTCTTTGGGTCAACTAATTCTGTACATGTAAGCTGGAGCTAGAAAAGAACAATTCTGCAGGGACTCCTCTTTAACTCTTTCAATCGTCGTTTTCCTCTCAATGCCAACACAATCTCATTTGGTTTGGTTTTCATTAAGCTTCAACAGACGTACAACATCGCATTTGAGCAACCTTTTACATGTTAACATGGAAGCAAACGTTTTTTTTTTTCGCAATCTAGACATTAGCTGTAAAAATGTCCCACTTAGCTCGGCCTGTAATGCGAAACATTTTCCACAAAGCACTTCATTAAAGCCAATTCCGTTTGAAAGAAACGCAAACAAAACATCTGACTCGCACGCAGACCGTGGACCAGTGGTTGGCACTTCATCAGCTTGCAGCATCTCAATTATTCACCACGGTCACAGTTGGCGTATGAAAAAGAGAAACTATGTAGCGCTCTGAGAGGAAAAACCTGATCTGTCCTCCAACAAGGGGAAGTGTGAATATGACAAAGCCCTTCCATCTGACACCCAAACCCGACAAACAGCCATCTGTCATCATTATAAGTGGCGCCTGATGTGCTGCACTTAAGAGGCACCTTGAATCTTTTATGCTCCACCCCCAATTAAGCTGCGCCGATTATGTGCTAAATTATTGAGTCAAATTTGGAAAAGCTATGACTTATGCATCAAGCGGCCAATGGCTGCATTTCGTCCTTGGACATGGCTCGGTAGGGTGAGATTGGGGGGCGTCCCTCCCGAGCTCCGCAGCGTTCCTCTTGTTTTATTTATTCATATCATTTTGATG
Organism: Carapus acus; assembly: GCA_900312935.1. Lineage (NCBI taxonomy): Eukaryota > Metazoa > Chordata > Actinopteri > Ophidiiformes > Carapidae > Carapus > Carapus acus. The sequence goes on from OMPJ01010113.1 coordinate 26,246, forward strand.
AGCTCATGTCGTCTTTCGTGTCAGCTCCTGCCATCGAACGCTCTGCTCCCCACACCACCACCTTTCGTACAGCCAACTCTTTGCTAATTCATATTCCCCACCTCGCACAATGGCAACCTCTTCATACCCAATAACAGGTAATCCTTTGACCGCAAAAGTCACCTGTCTCAGGTGTATCCAAGGAGAATGTCAGCTGAAACATTATCACCGCGATGGACCCTACAAAAAAATATTTTGGTCCTTTTTGTTTGTTTGACGGGACTTAACGCCACTTACCGCCTTTTTGACAGGTCTAGGAAATTATATTTTCCGCCATTATGTTCTGTGGTGTGCAAATTAAGTCATGCAACTGGGGATCTGATAACACATAAAATTCATTTTAATGGGACTCATTAATATCTGTAGTATCTGGTGACTAATCCTTAAACTGGCACAAAGAAACCAGTGGGTGAGGTTATAGGTGAGGTTTCCAACTTCATCCTCTCATCTGCCTTCCTCCTTCCTCTCGTCACAGTCAACTCACAAGAGGGCGCCTGAATGGAATTAATCCGCGCTGGGGGCAATGTGAACCGGGTCTAGTAAAACAGGTCCGTCATGAAAAAAGAAAAAAGCCCCAAACTCTCACGCTCATGTTTTGCATGATGAAGGAGGATGTACCGCTTGAAAGTGTTTCGGGGTGTTAACGTGCACTCCTTAACCATTATTGATGATGTCATGAAGTCAAGGATTTACAATGAGCCATGCACAGGGCATTTGATATATTGATTGACATATTTATTTTTGATTGATGAACACAAGTCTCCTCGGAGAGTGATCTCAGTCACAGTGGCTAAATTCGGTACGTTACATTGAAAAAAAAAAAAAAGCATGTATTTATTGTAATATATGTACTGTATTATATATCTTTTTAATGTGTGTGTATTCATTATCAATTACCCCACCTACTGTCAAATAACCTCCCGTACCGTTTTGCCTTAGTACTTTTGTACTTTTTTCCTCACTACTCATACTTTCCTAAATTAGAACTTATTGCCTCTATCTTATGACATTATTTATTTCTTGCCCTTTTTGCACGAAGCATTTGATAGATGGATGAGTAATTTGTTTCTGATTCTGGTATGTTACATAACTTAATCCGATTCCAATCGCACTAAGACAATATATAATGCATCCCAAATGCACCCTTTGCATAAAACTCCAATAAAGTCAATGATAGATGGATGAGGGCCAGTTCCAAATATGCTGATGGTATGGTATATAATGTTTTTGCCACTTAATGATAAATATTTTACATTTGTACAATGCTGCAACAAAATTGAGACTTTTTGTGTTGTCGTGATGTGGTTGCTGAGGGCAAAATACATAAAACCGTCAGCAAGAGAAAACAGGAAACAAAGAATGCTAAAGCAAAGATGAGGAGCACTACCTGCTCCATCCTGTAAAGCGCCTTGAGATAACTCCTGTTATGATTTGGCGCCAAACAAATTAAATTGAATTGAATTGAATTGAATTGAATGAGTGTTAGAAATACCTCTCAAGTTAATCTGAGCAAACCATGACTGTCATTTATTTTCTCAGTGCTTTACTGTGTATGAGAGTCAAGGGAAAGAGGAGAAAAAATAAAATGAAATATATTATGACATCATTGACAACATTGAAAATGAAAAACGTTGAAACAACAACAAAAAACATGAAAAATTGTTTTTGTTGCTGCACTCAATCTAATTCTTACAATAGAGGATGGCAGAGAACTAAATTCGATGCTGAACCTGAAAAAAACCCACATTTGAAATGCGGATGATCTAATGCAAAAAGTGTCCCCAATAAAAATTTGTAAGCACATATTAACTGCTACACAAAATATTTGTAAATATCAAATAAGTTTAATTAATTGTCACCATTTTAAGTACCTGTTGTGTGTGTACAAATAATGAAATCTGAGTTTATTCTTGCAGCACATACCACTTGCTGAGCGCAATGCACGCAGTTGGTGGTAATCTCTCAAAAATCTCCAAAAGCCTCCAGTGAAGCACTGCAGTTACAGTTGCAGCAGCGGCACTATCCTTACACACTGTCGGGTATGTTGGAGTCTTTTCTTTCTCTCCCCCTCCCCATCCCCGCCTCCTGATGCTGGCCCACCATCTGTGAAAAAGGGTCACCCGTACAGCTTTGGCTCCTCGGCGGCCGATGAGTGACAGGAGGGTTAATATTTGATGAAGGACTTGGGATGAACCAAAGGTTGGTCTTTCGGTGTGTGATGCTGGGAACACCCAAGCCCTCTGCTATTGTTCCCCCTCCTCCCCATCCTGTCCGCTATTCATCCAGTGGAGGATAGGGTTCTGCGCTCCCACTTTTAGAGTTTCACTGGAGACAGAAACACAATGAAGCCAGAATAACAAAGGTTGCTGTGCCCTTCTCATCACTATCATATGAGCTGCTCCACAGCCATGTCGCTACAATGATGGACAAGTCAAATAAAGAAAAGGGCCTCAGCTAAGTTTCCTTAAATATTACACTTCTCATACGGCTGTAAATGACACTGACCCAAACTTTGCTCAGCACAGAGATGGGCGTGTGATGAGTCGAAGGAATGTGTTTTATACATGCAGGGCCTCGTTTTACTCGACACTGAGCTTGGATGGACAGTGAGGGTTTTGTTTTTTAATTTGCTCGTTCGCCTTCCTTCCCTGTCCAAAAAGATGGACATTGGGTTACTTTGATGAGGTGATAAATTCTCTGAAAATGAATCTAATTTTTTTGTCTTGAAAAGTGGTATTTTTTCAAACTCAGTCCTTTTGGAGTGGAACTAATCATGTGACTAATCTCTGTTCTTCTGACACTGCGTGTCGCCTGCACCACCATCGTATTGCGGATGCTTCTCGAGCGTCCTCAGTGAATATCTGAGGAAAATTCAAATAGATACACAGAGATGTTTCACTTAAACTGGCAGTCCTAATCAATAAATCTTCCTTGTGCTTCCATAAAGCACAAAGAAGGATTCAAAATGTGATCTTGAGGTCAGTAACATTAATGCTTTTGCCACAGGGTTTAGTTTGTAGGGGGAGGCCACGGCTTGTTGTCACACTTTTTGCACTCTTGTGTATTTCTTGGAATCAATACATCAGGTTGGAAAAAAATGTGCACTAGATGAAAGACTAATGTCTCAAGTACATATCATGTATTAAAATAATTTTCAAATCTCATGTCAATGCAAAGTTATTGGCAATACAATGAAATGAGTATGCACTTGTGACAACTTACCCCATCGTGGGGTAAATTGCAACAAATAAAACAAGGACAAAACAATCATTATGGTTCTTATTTTACTTGAAAATGAACACTGAGGTCAGGCGTTGAAAATAGTTATGACTGCATTCGAAGGGGTACATTGTTCGTGGGCCCACTCTTTCCACATAATGCAATGCTCCAACTCTGCATTTAAAACCTGCTGTCGTGACTTGTATCCAACCACTGTAATTGGGACAGGTACCTGACTTGCTATTATCTCGCAGTGTTGAACCAAGATACGGTAGCTAACATTAATCCCTAGATGCACAGGTGGGGTCAAAAATGACCCCTACGGTTGTTTTTCTTCAAAATTGTCATAAAGAAAAATTGTAATATATTCATATTACAGGTATTCCTCATTAAACATGTTTGCAATGTGAGGCTTTTTTTTTTTTTTTTACTTTGTTCATGTTTTCATTCATTTTGAGAAAATTCTCAATATTCTAAGAATTTAGATTTGGGTCGAAATGATCCCAGTCGTGGAAGAGTGTAGGTGTTGGTAGGTCGGCATAATAGTCCTTTGCAGTACTCCTGATTGATTGCCCATGCCTCATTGCCCTCAGCGTCCTGTCTTGTGCTGCACTGCCAGGTTCTGTTTTTCTTTTGTAATTCCTGACCATGTCTCCTCTCTTTCCCCTCCCCCTTAAATCACCATTATTTTCTGTAAAAGTGATATTACAATGTCATCATGACAACTGTTGATTAGCACTCTTTTTAAAAAAGTAAATCCCATTCCATGACTTGAGATAAGTTGTCACATGGCGAAAGCGACATGGCGGCGGGTACAGACGCAGCGGACTGGTGCTCTTCGTTCCGGTGTTTTTTTTTTTTTTGTAATACCGTGTTTTTCGGAGTATAAGACGATGTTTTTCCCCCAGAAATCGCTTTTTTCAAAGTGGGGTCGCCTTATTTTCGTGGACGACGCTTTAAATAGCGTCTCTCTCTGTCTCTCTCTCTCTCTCTCTGTCTCTCTAACTCTCTAACCTCTCTAACTGACTTATTTGGCCACTGGTGAGAGGGACACCGAGGAGGATAGAGAGAGAGAACCCACAGAGAGCCAGAGAGCCAGAGAGCATGCTGATGAGGGATAAATAGTCTTAAATGACAGTGAGAAAAAGTTTACTGTTGAAAAAGTTAACTGTTTCCATTGATGTTTTGTTAAGTTAGAGGTCCACTTCAAAGGCATGTGTAATTATTCCTCTTTGTCAATTTTATCAATATTTTATCAGGATTTTCAAATAAAATGTTCTTGATGATGAAAAAAGACTATGTCATCAAAAAGCCTTGTTCCAAAAATCTGTCTTGGAAAAAGGGGGTCGTCTTATATTTGGGATCCTATATTCAGGTCAATACGGTATTTTGTCAAAGAGCGTTTTTTTCCCCCACCCATGAAAGCAACATGGCGGCACGCACAGATGCAGTGGACCGGTGCTCTTTGATGCCAGTGTTAAGTTTTGTAAATGCATGTTTTATTGTTACCCACCACTGCTACATTCTGATGGGCCTAAAACATTTACTACAGCCAGCATGAACCACTTAACATCGGTTCTGCAGCAAGAGAAGTCGGCTCCCCATGGATCGTCACTGCTCCCCATGCATCGTCATCCCCACGGGCAGACGACAGAGACAGTGAATGGAGAGGAAGCAAGAGCGAGGCTGCAGGGGCGTGTGCACTTGCGAGGTCACAGACTCACATGGCTATGTTAGCGCTTGCGAGGCTAAAGAGGCAGCTTTCTAAACCACTGCTCCCCAACATCTTCCTCATCAACGCCAGATCCCTGGTCGATGAACTGAGGCCATAGCTGCATTCTGCTGCTTTCCCTTTTATACCCCTTGTACTTGCACCGCAACTTGCACAGCAGTTGATTTCCTTGTACAATGTGAATTGTTGTAATGACATTAAAGAGTCCTGATTCCTAATTCCATGTGCAACTTACCCCAACCTGATACTCATCTAAACTCACTACGTGTTACTCTCTTCTCAGTCAGTATATGACATCAGACAATGTAAAGGAAAAAAAGCTAGTATTCCACTTTTTAGTTACCCCTCTCGAGGGGAAGATAATTGCAATGTGACAACTTACCCATGTGACAACAAGCCCCGGTCTCCCCCATTTCCGCCACAGATTGTTTTAGATTCAATTCAAACTCACCACTAGTTACAACAGGCAAGACAGGGAGATCTACAACTTGTAGTTTGATGTGTAACTACTTATAATGTAAAGATGTGAGTACTAACCTGCAATTATTGATTATGTTTTTCATTATCACTGTTGCTCTCTGCATCTTTATTTTCATGCTCCCGAGCGACAATAGCTAGGAAAGTGGCAAGGTAAGAAATTCTCTGAAAACCATCACCTTCCACCTTTGTGTTTCACAACTTTTCGCCAGCGTTTGATAAGTGCATTCCTCCCCTCTGCCCCACCCAGAAGTAGATAGAGGCAATCTAGACTGGAGAGCAAGACCATCGTCTCTTTTTGCAGAGATGAGTGATGAAACAGGATTTTCACAGAGTTAAAGGCGGCTTAATGCATACTGATGGGGATTCACCTGAGCTTGGAGAATGAGATGAACTATCCGGTATCAGATGTCCTGCAGGTGTCTGTCTCTGCCAAGTCAGTGGGATTACACCCTCCACTTTCTTTATTCTCCCCCTGGCATCATGCCTGTGGAAGTCAACGGCCTGATCCCTCCACTTTTTTTTTTAATGACTGTCATGACATCCATGAGGGAGATTTTGGCAGGTCCGAGAGAAGCACTGACATTGATCCTCTTCTTTTTGCCATTTGCGATGGTGCTCATCTAATCCATAAACCATCCAAACCAAGCCCATCTGGTGTCTGGACACCTCCTCAGTATCTCCCTCTCTTCTGCGGTTGCAGGCCAATGTTGGCGTTTTCCCCTCACTGTCTGTGATTTCACTCTGTCTGTCCGTCTTTTTTTTAGCAGGTCGGCGGGGCCCATCATTTTCTTCAGTATATTTGTCTGATTTACTCAATGCACATTTGGTATTTTGGTGGGAATGTGTGTACGCTGTTGTCTTCACAGGAACACAAAGCCAACAGGAAAGATCGCATTTGTCATTGCGAAAGCATTGTTTTATCAGACCTTTGTTATCGATAAATCATACCTTTCTATTGCAGTATTCCCCGAACTGCTTCCACCTTGCTACCCAAGACTAAAGGCAGGAATAATGGCACTTATTGTCATAACCTCAATATGTAGAAACTACAAACTGAATTGATCTTATCAGCATGTTCAGTGAGCACAGGAGTGATCTAGTCTGGAAGCAATTGGTGGTCTAGAAAGTCAGGTGTTGTAGCATTGTCAGGTTCTTGAGCAAAGTGCTTAAACTAAAAAGGCAGAAAATGAGGTCAGATCAGCGTAATTCAATATGCATCAAAAACTCGATAGATATGGGAGTGCGTACACGATGCAAATTACCGTGATAAGATTGTCTGTGTATGTGTGTACTTGGATTGTGATATGTTAAGGACTTTCCCATTAAAAACAACCAATTCTTGTGCTAATTACAACTGTTAATATAGTACACAGTATTTGTTATTAGTGTTAGATGTTTAGGGTTCCAAAGCCAATAAAATCAATTCTTATCATCGTTCAGAAATATTGAGATGTCACTGGCAGCTGTGCGAGTTTGCTGACTTAGTGGGAGCTGATGGTTGTGACTGACATTCAGATCCTGGCCACACATGAAGCAGCTCCCGGCACATCTTCAGGTGCCACGTCTTTCCTCTAACAGCACCCCCTGACTCTCTCCCCCCTTCTTCATACCCCCTCTTGTCCCAGGAAACATCTGAGCGGATAGCAGCCGCTTTCTCCTCAGCTCCGCGGCAAAGCCACAACACAAACAGCGGCGGCCATATTGGGGCCCCAGCTGCCGACATGTCTGCTCAGCAGTGTATTTATTTAAACCTGCCGCTGCCTCTGGCAGTCGGATGCAGGCCTCGCCGGGGGCCTCCCAGGCTTGTTTGAGAATCCATTCACACCTGCGCATTAAATTACTGACACTAATGTTACTAGTAATGCTTGGACCAGCTCCCACTTTTTGAACCCATAAACTTGCAGAAGCTGAGAAATATTGGACACACTAAGCAGGGAGGTGGAGGTGTTTGGTTGGGACGATTCAGACGTGACATGGGACAGTTTTGTTAGATAAGCACAGACCCGTCTGTCCAGTGTTTAGACTCTCAAGCTGAGCTCATGTTTTAGGCTTAAGCTGTTCATGTCACTTCGGCGATGATGAAATTGTGTTGGGTGATGTCATGAGGGTGCGTGCGTCAGTAGTTTAGCCGTAATTGTATATTTTGTCGTCAGGGACCAAGGATGATGTGAATGTGAGCAGAGAGCCGTTTGGGTCGGATACTTTGAAGTCTTGGTAGGTGCAGTTCCTCTTGAGGAGATTGTGTCCCCTCTGGCTGAGGGTGGGAATACATTGTTAGATTGTTACTTGGTTGCTAGGGACTCACTGGCTTTTGAACTTGAGAGGTGTGGAGGCATGAACACCTGTGTGCCCTTCCCCTCCTCCCCCGTCGCCCGCCCTCCCTCGGAACATGCCTGGATACCTTTCACCTCGTCTCATTCGGCAGTGCTCAGCGAGAGACAGAGAAGAAAAGGCGAGGCGGGCCATGTAAAGAAAGTATCCAAGAGACGTCTCCCGTGTTGTCAGTCTGAGGTCGGGAGGTGGTAGGGGAGGGGAGGAGGTCAAAGGTCAGGCGGGAAGGGGTATGTCAGGTGTTAAGTGGAGCAGGCAGACTGAGGGAGGGCTTGTTAAATACTTACTTGGCAACCTGCTCACCTGCAGCCAGGTGGGGAGACAAAGCGTGTGATCACACAAACAGGAGGAGCAGATATGGTGAAAGGTGTTATTGTTGCAAAGGCAAGAGACCATCAGACGGTAACCACTTCAACCACTGCCCTGCTTTTTATGGAACACCCGAATGAAGTAGCCCCTGAGTTCGGTACATTTTTAAGGTATTTGGACTTGCGCAAATATTTCATTGTAGTTGGTACAATGGAACCTTTTTTTTTTTCTTTTTAATTCCTCACGTGCATTTCTCCTTTAGCGTCGGTAACGTCAGTAATGTTACCCAAAATTTTGTCAAATATTGCTTGAAATGTATAAAATTTGGAAATAATGCTTAAAACACAGGTCGACAGTCAAAGTCAGTTCTGCTCACTCACTGTCTCAATGCACTTTCCAAGCTCAAGCACGCACTGTAGTGCTCCTGAATATGTAAACATTAAAATTCTACAAGGCGAACACACAGAGACCCCAAATTTCCCCCATTAGCAACAGCGGTGAGGAACAATAACACAATGACAATGATAATGCTCATACAATACAATACAATACAATTTAATTTGTATAGCGCCAAATCATAACAGGAGTTATCTCAAGGCGCTTTACAGGATGGAGCAGGCAGTGCTCCTCAGGCTACAGGTGGGCATAGAAAAATTTATATAAATTCCACTAATGTAAGCGACAAATCTGTGGTCAATGTATTTTTAAAATTTGTGAAAAAGCTTTTCTATGTTTTCTATGTGATGTTTGTATTACATCCAACAAATGGATGCAGTGCTTTAAAAAAGTAAATAACATGTTAATGGCAGAGAGCATTTCAAGCAGTGCCACTCTAAAACACAAGACAGAGGAAGACATAAGAATATGCATTGCTGCACGCTGACATTTCCAACAAGGTCATCCATTTGAATCGACACTTTACAAACAACAAAGCAACCCTAAAGGTAAATTCCGTAAAGTAAATACCAACCAGTTTTTTCAGCCATCTGTCTGTCAGGATGCATCCATTGTTTGGCAGCAAGCATCTCGTGGGCGGCGTTGAGTTGACATCACATCGGGAATTACATTTAAAGGTTAAACGGGGCATCATGGCGCTAATCAGTGACACATGATCGGGTGAGCAAACACCGCACGTCCAATTTAATCAGAATACCGATTACCACTGTCTGACACTGCTCCTGCTATCTGCCGATCATTGGGAGTCTTGCTGTGCATGATGAAAAGGCTTATTTGCTTAGTGGCTCTGTTTGTCATTTTAAGCCAGCGGACAACTCGAGACAACTTTAATGATGATGTCTGACGGGTGGCCTGGGGCCGAGGCGTGTGTGTTTTTGTGTGTGTGCGTGTGTGTCTGGGGTGGGGGAGTCGGTCGTCCTCGTCAAGGTGTGTCCTGTCGTGAGCATTGTGCGGAGCCCTCGATGCAGGTGCCCATTATTTATTGATGTCTATTCACTGTCTGTGCTGTCCTACGGGCACAGCAGCATGGAAACACACACTGCTGGAAGTGAGAAGGTAACACTTCAACCTGTGTGTGTGTGTGTGTGTGTGTGTGTGTGTGTGTGTGTGTGTGCGTGCGTGTGCCAAGAGAACCAGACAGAGAGAGAGAGGGACTATCAGACACAGTACACGATCATGTCCTCAAGTGTGTTTGTGGTGTAAGATTAGAATATATATGAAATAATCATATGTTGGCTGTCGGTGTGCAGACATACTGTATGAACCCACCAAACCGGCTGATTCAGTCCCTTTACAGCTTATCAAAACAGTTTTGACAGCTACACCTGGATCAGGTGACACCTTCAAACTGCAATGTGATTTATTTCCTTCCACCTGCCAACAACTGGTCTTTTCTACGCAGGTATGAGATGAAACGCAGAATTGTGCTTCTGACTGTCTCAATATGGATATTTGAAGTTGTTTTTTTTATTGGTATGCAGGAAAGAGACCGCAAGTAATCACACAAGGCAGAATTACTGATGACCATCACTAATTGGGACTAGTTAAGTCATTTTTTCTTGGACACTTTACAGATTTAACTCTGTATTAACTTTGATGGGTAAGTGTTGCTCGTGATGATTCGGTCATTATTGGCAAATTTGTCTCGTCGTCTTTGATTCACTGATCAACCAAATGATCTGGGGTTGAATTTCGTAGCGATGCTGCAGGTATCTGAAATGCATTTTTAGTTTTAATATTTGTCACTTAATCCCACAAAATTAGTATTTTCATTTTATTTTCAAAAGAGGTGCAAACTTTCTATATCCTCAATACCGACACAACTGAAACACCTCTGGACAATAGACAACTTAACTCGTACGTAAAATTGTACGTAGTGCTGAATCTGATGGTGACGTGGAATTCATTACTGTCGTGATATTTTAGTTTTAAACACATTTCCTGGCATGTGGCCTGGAGTGGCCGGGGGTCACAGGTGAGGTGCGACTCATCTGGTTCAGTTTTGATGCTCTGAACTTTCCAAACATCCTGATCCATCCAGGGTGGGATGGGGGCATGTGTGTGTGTGTGTGTGTGTGTGTGTGTGTGAGTGTGTGTGTGTGTCAATAGGAGCTAGACGCAAACTTGAAAAATTGTAACTGGATTAAAAATATAAATTTCAGCACTTACTTCAATTATCCTGATAAAGAAATATTAAAACTGCAGCTAAAAGTGTGCTCATATTTCCCGTCTTCTCTAAAGCTTCTGACGGAACTCTTAAACTTTATTTCCACAAAAACAGATTTATCTTGTGCATTTTCACCTCAACAGCAGCTGCACTCTAATCTTTGTTTTGCTGCTGTGCTCCAAAAAGCAGCGCACATAAAAGCTGGGTTACTGCATCTTTCAAAGCTGTATAATTAACACACGCACACACACACACACACACACTCACACACAGGTGTCTTTAAAATCGAGGTATCTCAAGTTATGATTGGGGAAAGGAAAGACAGGATGAAACAATGACTGTGCAGTGTGTGAAGATGCTTGTGAACATGGGTCCTGTCATCGATGTGTCAGGGCGGAAAATATTCTGGAGCTTGTAGGTGACAAAACGAGAATCATCCAAGAAGCGTGACCTCAGTTGTGCGATGGCTTCATCTGTGATGTATGGAAAATCCTCCTCGGATAGACCAGGATTGGATTTGAATTGACCTTTAGCCTGCTGCACGCACTGATATCCGGAGCTCACGCGAAGGATGATGAATCCTCTAAATGGTTTATCAAATGCCAATCTACTGATATCTGCATGTCGCCCTTCCCTAAAGAATTTATGGCACAATGTCGTCCCAGCATGGCTCCATTTCAGGTATTTTGGTGGAAATTCCTAAAGTATCAATCAAACACTCTGATCTGTGTCTTGCAAACAGTGGCATCCGGCCTATGCTGACACATCAACATCGACCACTTCCACAATATTTTGAGAGGCTGGGGACCAATGGATGACAGCGAATTCAATCAATATCAATATTAATTCTCCCCCGGACAGAAAGAAAGGATTGAGTTTGAGCTGACCTTTAGTCTGTCGGACAGGTTGACATTTTTTATGATCCCGCGCACGACGGGATGTTTCAGACAGGGGGCTTTGGAAAGATTTAGCTCCGTTACCACGATAACAAAATCAATCATATCGGGACACGGGATGGTTGCTGGTGACAGAGACGTTTGTGTTCTGTTTGTTTTCTTTCAAACCGTCCACTTAACAATTCAAGATGTGTCCATAGCCAACCCTTGAGATATATTTATATGTGATTTGTTTATCAGAAAGAGGAAATTTTCATATATAGAGAGATAATGGAACTATTGCTTCAGTTCAGAAAAATGCCTAATTTCACACAGCATATCTAAGCATATACTGCTATTTCGACAGATATAGATACAAATATACATTTTATCGTGGCCGTTACTTTATCTCGAGTGTCTGACACTACAAATTAGGGAGTTGTATCATCTCATTATCCAATAATGATAACTGTCCTATGGCAGGAATGACTTCCTGCAAAGCTTCATCAAATCTTTAAGTGTGTCATAATAATCAAGAATGATAAAGAACCATAGTGAAGAACATCAAGTATACGATAGATACTAACAAAACAATATTGTGAACACCTGATGGGCTGCCAAAATATAGCACCGCACAAGATGCAGTAAATGTGTCTGGTTTGCCACAAGGAGGGAGAGATTGTGGGGTAGATGGGGGTAGTTGGTCCTATACATGAGTGAGATAAAGCAAGAATTATTTGCACTCTTTGCATATTTTCCCTGAAATATACTGCAAATATGAAAGAACATATGAAAAGTTACAGTGTGTGATGTTCCCAGAACAGAGACAGTAAGGCAGCCGACCTGCTGAGCACTGGCCAGGTTGGGGAGATGCTACAGAACAGACCGAGCCATTTGAATGAAACGTAAACGTGGAGATAAACAGTGCATCGCATTCAATCGGACAGCGTCACAGAGTTCAGCTCGGTGTGCACCAACAAGAGACGTCTTGTGAAGCTGCGGTTTCTCAGTCAACAAAATGAACAAATGCCAAACAGAATTAAAGAGGGAGGACAGCTTCCTCCCTGATGACCCCTTCTGTCCTCCTGTCCTTCAGTTGTTGTTTTTTTTCCTTTTTTTTCCCATCCAAGACACGAGTACAAGTTGAGCTTCTTGCTGCAATGCAGTGAGAACAGAAGAAGGGGAGACGGAACAATGTCAGGTACACATCTGCATGCACACACACACACACACACAAGCACGCACACACACACACACACACAGCTTACATGTGCCCATGTAGTGGGTCGAATTTGCCAAAAGAAAAATATACAGAAGAAAGAGAAGGTGAGAGACTATGTCCTGCTATGACAGGGTGTGTGCACACACTCGTTCGCTGAGGTAATCGTGTTAGTACAATATTAGTACAACAGGACATATTAATTGGCATATGATAAATGTACCTGACAACTAAGCAAGCAAAGTTAATGCAGTGAGGCAAATCCATCATGCCCAACCTTGTCTTTCAAATTAAAGGTAAAATACATAGATTTATTGATATTTTTGGATCTTATCAAATATAATGTGACAAAACAATTTATCCTTGAATGCAAACAAGCAAATGAGTGAGCGTGGCTATAACATCAATTTGTATAAATATGCACTGGTACACAGTATATGTTCACCTGTAGGACATGATAGTGTGACAAACTCAAACATTTTTTCGGACACACGAAAGCACATCCACAATGATCTGATAATAAGTAAGATCAGCAGGAAAAATACAGTAGACATGCCTCCTGTTGCTCTGAATCAAGAAGACCAGGAGAGTTGGTGGTGGAGCGTGCACCTTATAGACATGCACCTTGGGTACAGCTATGTGCAGTCTCATTATTCGTTCAACTTGTTCTGCATAGCAATGATAAATAAAGTCTTAAGTCCAACAGGAAAATACAAGAGAGCACCCAGAGCGAGAAGAGAAGAAAGGCTGGGATAGCAAGGGCGATGAAGACCGTGTACATGCAGGACCCACATTGTGTGGAGTCATTGATGTGGCAGCTTTGGTACCGTTACTAGTTTGAGTGTAACTTGTTGGAAGGTGGCGAAGGGGGAGGAGACACATGAACTGATAATGATTTAAAATCTAAGATGCTGAATCTTACTTTTCATAAAGAGCCTATGACAATAAAACCACTGCTATCTTTGGCCTGGGTTTTTGTTCAAGTCACGGTGTGTTCATAAATTCTCACACGAGCAATGAATTGAACTAAAACTTACATATACATTTCTTTAGAATACATCCTTACATTAATAATATATGAATTAATCACAGCACTGGTGCTGCAGCTGCCTGTGGGAATAAGCATAATAAATCTAGAAAGGATTTAAAAGGTCATGAAACTTGTTTTCATAAAAAAAAAAAAAAAAAAAAAAAAAAAAGCAGATACATAGTACATACAGTAGATATGATACAAATAATGCTGCATAATCATGGTGGCGCTTTTCCTCAAGGTTAAAGCACAAGTGGTACAGATCGATGCAAGTACAATGAATTTTGTTGGTTTGCTAACATACTGTAAAGTAGGACAACAACGTTCCTTCTTAGTGAATACAAGCAGACTCAATATATTCATGTGTGTTCATCTGTACTTTTTAGTTGCTTCTGTATGTTGCAATCTGAGACAGGACACTGTGAAATGGGTAAGGTAGGTAAGTAGGTAGGTAGATAGGTAGGGTGTCCCTGTATCAAGTCTTGATAGCAGATATCTACAGGGTGGGACCAGGGCAGATCCGGCAAACCCCCATTTGTCAACTTAAACCCTACACTGACATGTCAAACAAGCTGTCTGGAGTCCAGCTGATTGTGGCTGTGGTCTGCAGAAATTCACAATCACGATCACAATTATCAATCAATATATAAGCAAATCAATTAGCCTGTGGTACTTGCATTACATTACATTACAATTTGCATGTTGCATTTCAAATTTCGTCTTACTTGGAGATGTCCGATAATATCGGCCCACCGATATTATCTGCCCGATATTAGCATAAAAATGTAATATCGGTATCGGATTTTTTGGCTTTAAAACCGATAAAATAAAAACCGATAAAAATACTATAATGCTTGCATCACACTGAAATAGTGCCTATGCGCTCCTGAAGCGTTTACCGGCGCACATATCGGTGTCGGCTGTTATCGGTATCGGTAAATTGAGAGTTGGACAATATCGGCATATCGGATATCGGCAAAAAAGCCAATATCGGACATCCCTAGTCTTACTGTATCTTGGTTTAACATGCATATTTTGACACCAGGTGCAGATGTGATGCTTTTGTATGGCTTCCATGCTTTAAATCTGTGCTTAGTTCATGTCATGAAAATTTCTATGAGGATACGACATGTGAAGGTTACACTATTTCTCAAAGTATGATGTTATATAAGCTAACCAGCTGCAAAAGGTTCCTACCCACCTTGATGTGTGGCATGGAGATGGTGTCTGTCTTAAGAGGTTAAGCTGGAAGTGGCATGAACACTGAGGTCTTCATAAGGAATCAGAAATGGGAAGATCACAGGAACAGGTGGAGCAGTTTGAGGACGAGGTAAGAGAGGCAAGAGTGAGATGGCTTGAACATGTCGAGGACAGAGAAAGCGGAAAACCAGTGTGAAAATTCATGGATGTCGGGGAGGGGAAGATGGTTTATGGAAGAGTTTAAGATAGAAAAGATAGGAGGTGGAGATGCATGACCCACTGTGGCGATCCCTAAAATGGAGCTTCACATAAAAAAAGAAGAAGAAACACAAAATGAAGAGGAAGGGGGAGGCATTGCTGAAACATTCACAGAAATTGTTTTCGTTGTTGGAGCTCTGATTTTGCTGAGGCTATTTCTGCTCTTTCCAATGAAAGCCCATATGCTAGTCGTATGCTCAACATAAATAACTCATGGATGGCGCAACTTCTACATTTGCAATAGAGCACAGTGTGAAAAAAAAGAAGGTGCCAATTCAAGGAATGAAGTCTTGTTTGTTTATTAGCTTCCAGCCGCGCCTGGTACAAATTGTACACTCGTGCCAAAATCTCATACTGAGGTTGTAGTTGAAAAATTTGAACAAATGCAAGACAAAGATAATTTCCCTCTATTCCTATGTGTCCCCACAAGTTAACACACACACACACGCACACACACACGTGTGGCGTCATTGCCTCATTGCTGCCAATAAACAAGTGCGTGTTTTTCTTTGCATGTGTGTGTCGGGTTGGATGTGTGGTAAATATCTATTGACAGCCAATATGGAACAAGCCAGGGAGTCTACACAGAGGGAACAGAGGAAGCAACAAAAATTGGGAGGCTGTGTGTGTGTGTTGTGTGTTGTAGGGTGGGGTGAGTGAGTGAGTGAGAGAGACAGATGACACGAGAGTGTGAGCAGAGAGACAGCATCACACTGAAGGGAATGCTCATTAAAATTGATTGTTAAAGCAGCAACAGTGAAGAGCCTCATTCAGGCATAGCCGCATCATTCAGTGTGTGCGTGCGTGTGTGTATGTGTGTGTGTGTTTTGGTGGTGGCGGTGGAGGGGTTGTGTTTGTATGATTCTGTGTTTCTAAAAAAGGGATGCACGCCAGAGTGGAACACCAGTTGAATGCAGAGTTGACAACGAAGAAGTAGTTCTGTTTATTTTGTGAGCGTGTATTTGTCAGTGCAGAGTGGCAGACCTTCACATCTTCTTCTGTGAAGTTCTGCCCTCAGAGAAGTGCTACAAAGTGAGCTTGAACAAACTGGAGGTCCACAGGTGTGTGGGAGATGTTGACCTCTGAAGGGTCGCCACCCTCTTGCCTGTGGTGTCCGAGAGAGAGGTTGAGAAACAAATAGAAATACGCCGCAGAAGAGGAGGAGCTGGGTAGTGCGCTTGCGCCTCTGTAGATCCTGGAGGACGACGGAGGAATTGCTTTATTCAACTTAAATTCACAGTGTTTACATTGCAGGCCTCTCACATCTTCAGTGACACAGCTCAGCACTCAAAAATACGCATTATACACATTTTCTTCAAGGTGTTTTTTATAGATATATACTGTAATGATTTTTTTGGAGGTTAGAAGGTTTTTTTTTTGCAGAACTGAGGAAGAGGAGGAGGACAACACCCTTACTCAGACTTTTAAGTGACCATCCATCGATAATGCAAAGGGAGTGCAGCTGTTGAGTTTTTCAGACACTCAAAAAATATTGGACTGCAGAAAATAACTCAGATGTTTCCCCAAGGAATAGAATATATTCAGTACCCAGAATTCATTCACTTTGATCAAATAAATGCTGCCATTTGATATGAGGGAGTGCAGAATATAGATTACAGAACGCAAGCAATAGAGGTCTTTGTGTTTATAACCTACTGACGAGGGGTGAGGCGGGGTAGAACTTCCTCTTGGTAAGGAGGACAAGCGTCTCAGATACACACTCAGTCCGAGGACTTGCACAAGAGATTTGTCAAAGGTGTCATTTGGTTCTGACAGGTACACAAAGAATTACCAGCAGTCCTGCAAATTAGTGGTCTCCAACCTACATGGACAGGTTTCATGATTGAATTTTTTTTTTTCACAGACTGTAGAGTGGTTGGGGGAGATGCATTATGTGTAATACACTGTATATATATATGTGTATGTGTGTGTGTGTGTGTGTGTGTATATACAGTATAATACGTAAAACTATTGTATTAATATATGTATGAATA
>OMPJ01010114.1:0-51929 GCA_900312935.1 Carapus acus
AAGTGCAGCTCTCCCAAATAGAATGTTTACAGAAAAAAAGTTCCGTCAGTTTGACAGCGTCGTCATCACTCCAACCTCATATCAGCTGATCTGGCGTGTGTGTGCAATGTCCAACATGATTTGTATCCCGTGCTCCTCCAACCAGCTCCTCCTCAAGTCTGATGCACGAATGGCTCCCCCCTCTTCCTCCCACTTTCCTTCCCTTTCCTCCCCCTGCCTTGGCTGCCTGCTGCCACAGCCACCGAAATTATTTCCAGGAAGTGATTTCAGTGGGCAGCGATGTTCACTCGGCAATCCGAGGACAACTCTAGGAAAGAATGTCGGCAAATAAGGGCTCCTGCGGGGAACCGCCGCAGCACCGTAGGACAACGGTGGGGAGGAGAGAGAAGGGAAGGGGGGCCGAAGGGGGTTTCAGTCGTGACAGAGATGGAGGGAGCGGGAAATATCTGCGAGGGAGACATGTCGTGACTACATCCCCAGTCTGAAAATGTTCACGTTTAGCATACGTTGCTCTTAGTTCAAACGGTGGGAGCGCTCTGCGGTGTGGTTATGTGGCGTCCTACAGTCACAGCAACCTGCTGCTGCGGGTGGCTTATCAGCAGCTCTCTGCCTGAAGCTGCGGGACCTTTACACGGGGAAAGCACCGCACTGTCTGATCAGCGTGTTATTTGTGTTTCTTTTTCTAAGGCGGACTCCTCGGGGAATTTCACTTTGGTGCGCCACTGTTGGTTTAACCTTCATAGTGTATTGGTTATCATCTCGCCCCATGCTGATCACTGGCTCGCCACTCTGTTCCTCCAGGAGCGCTTTGCTGAGATCTACGGCAACGACGCGGCGGCGGACAGCAGGAGGTCTCAGGAGAGCTTCAAGAAGTGGCTGCTGGCAGGAATGACCCTGGTGACCGGGGTGGTGGTGGGCTCGCTCATCGCCCAGAAACGCCTGTGAGGAAGGACGGCAGTGGCAACGGCGAGCAAATCTCAAATTCTCTCTCTCGGCGATGCAGCCACTTCATCTCAGACGCCCAACAGCTCCTCGTCCGTGTGTCATCGCTACGTGCACACATGAAAGTGCAAATGAAGGTTTCTTTTTGGCACTTGTGTCTTTGTCTCCTCTGCTTCTTAGTTTTTGCAAAGGATGGTTGAAATTCTTGCAGTGTGCAGAACGTTTTGGTGAGTGATGGAGAGAAATGAGAGGTTGCTTGTGCTCCACTCTTTATATCCTACAACCCGAAAACTCACATGCTTGGATGGAGGCAAACCTGTCCTTTTTCTCTCAAAGCAGAGGTTGAGGGTCCCTCAGCCTGTTGGTCCTCACCCCTCAACGGTTCTTGTATCCCTCTGTAATATATTAGTTTTAACAAATTAAGAAATTAATTTTGTCCTTTTCAGTTGAAACAATGTCTTTTATTTTACATGCAGACTTGCAAATTCCAATTTGGCAAATCTAATCCATACAAAGAAATGGTGTGGTAGTTTTTGTCTTCTTTTTTGTTATGTTGTTTTAAAGCCTGGGTAGCTCTTAAAATGTTTTTGTCTGGAGGCTCTTTTTTTTTTTTTGGTCGTTCTGCTTCCCAGGCTTTTCGGTGTGCAGACAGCTGTACCATAGCAGTGTATGTGCCATATGGAAAGTGAGTGAGTAAATGATCCCTGCTTCAGCAAGATGAGCCGTTCTCGGGAGCTCGGTGGCATTTTGTAGCCTCTGCCAACATAAATGGCCACAAATCTCAGTGCAGATCCCAGAGTCTCAATAACAGAAACGTGATAGATATCAAATATCAGCGGTAGAATATTTGTCTGTGCAAATCAAGAGATCATCCACATTTATCACAGTAGCTGAAGAAAACAAGCAAATATTGTAGCACGCGTGTGCTTATGTACGTGTGCGTGTTGGTTCATCAGTAATTCTAACAGCGACGGTATAGGTTGGTCATAGATAAATTGCCATTTTCAGTTCAGTCACACGCAATAATAAAACTCATTATGTGCTGCCATGTTCAGTTAGAATGCTGTTAATGTTTTGTTTTTTGTTTTTTTACTCCGAAACATTTTAGAAAATTGGAAAATAATTGACTTGCTAATCAGTCCGTAGTTGTCAAGTCAGAATCATGACATTTTCCTGTCACGCTCAGTCATCTTCCATACTTGCGTCAACACAGTGGACATCACAATGGCCATCTTTTTGAGGAGGTACGGAGCAAAATGAATTCAGTGACCGCTTCATCCAGCTTGGCCAACATTTATCATGGGCCACACTTTGATTTGATTAACAACGCGTCACATGTTGTCTGTTTACCCTCATCCTTCCTCTGCACTCACTCCATAGTTGGCTTTACAAAATCATCCTCCATTTCACAGCCAGTCATCTGTTCCCTCCTGCCCCGCTCAACACACACACACACACACACACACACACACACACCGCCCATTCTGCGCTACCTGCAAACCTGTCAAATCACCATCCATCTTCTGTCCATTTTCCCTCTCCGTCCGGCTCCGCCCATTCCTCTGCAGTCTCCAAGCTGTCACTGTACCTAGTCACGTGTGTCACTCACAGCTGGCCCACCTGCTGCCTCCCTCAGACACACACACACATACACACACACTTAACCTACACGCCTGCCAGTCAAATGTTGTCCACAAGAGACTGCGGTAGAAGCTTTCCCTCTTCACGTCTTTAAGTATCTCCATCTTTAATTCAACCGTAGTTTTGGAGGAATGTGTATGTCACCTAGCGTTTGGCGTCATGCCTCACGAAACTGGCAGCTAAAATAATTTGCGCGGAAATGAGAGAGGAAGGGATTGAGGGATGCTCTCCTCATCTCCCATATTCCCCCATAGCTTTAACCTTGATCCTACTCCAAAATGTGGCCGTTCTGCCTTGTGTTATGCCAAGTCATTCAAGTTGAGAACAATACAATAATGCCCGGACAGAAAGCTGCCGTTTTCACTGCGAAGCAGCGCTCACACACTCGCAGGCACCAACCTGTCAACACTGCTGCTGCAGCTTACCTGAGTTTGGGGTTTTGTCTGCATTCAGCAGTGCGAAAGCAGAGATTAAACATTAACAGCGCTTTGTGAAATAATTACTACTCTGACTGAGAATGGCTGTTCTCAGTCGGTCCGCACGAAGCCTCCTCGTCTTACAGGGTCCAGCTGTGCCTCCATCTTAAAAGCAGCTATCTCTGCTCACATTGTGGATTTGACCGTTCAAGCGTCCCGCAGACCCTCATCATTCAGAGAATTGTTTACTTGGCAGGGTCGCCAGCATACATACAATGGGTGTATCTCTGTTTGGATAAGACCAAATAAACCATATCTAAAATGTGTCCTGAGCACTCTGTCCAGTCAGCCAAGGTCTGCTCTTAAACATTCCAGTACAGTATATATATATTTTTCTAGGGTATGCCCCAACAAAAAGCTGCTCATAGGTTTTTCTCTACTATTCTGGCCCCTCAGCTTAACGACATACCTTCCTACACACGTGTGTGTGTGTGTGTGTGTCTGTAAGTATGTGCGTGTGTATGTGTGTGTGTGTGTGTGTGTGTACACATGGGTATGCATGCGTTTGAATTACTCTTTGGCAAATTGTTTTGAAGGAGGCACAAAAGCAGTGTAATGACCTTGGCACAACCACGTGTGTGCTCGTTATTTAAACAAATTAGAATAGTACATTAGCTTAGTGACATATTTAAGGAAAATGAACTGATGGCTTTTAAACTTTATTTATATTTGGTGTATACAACATATTTGTGCCCCTTCAAATGGCCTTAAACTTTCATCTTTGCATTTATGTGCATTGTTGTGTTTTTCTTTTTTAAGATTACTGGACTGCTACTAGACAAGAAATTGCAAACCAGGATATTTTCAAATGATGTTTCTCTAATGTTTTCTTGTTGGTCACACAGTGCAGAATTAAAAGATTGCAATCACATCCAATAGTCTTTGTATGTCTTAGAATGCCATTGTAAATTTTAATTATGTTGAACTGAATAAAGCCTATGTTGGAAGATGTACCGATTCAATCCTGTGTCTTCTCAAGTTTCAGATGAAGTGTTGGTTGTTTGCACGCATGTGTCAACGTCACATGTTCAATGTGTTTCTCAAGCGCCTAAAATAATTCCACATTGTGAAAATGGGACTGCGAGAAGAGACTTACTCACTTCAGTAGGCTCTGGTTCGATCCCCTGCTGGGGCCTGTCTGCAGATTTTGCACATTCCCCCAGTGTATGCTGTGACTTCCGCCATCAAAAACATGCTTAGAAGCTGAATTGGTGAGTCTTGCTCGCCCATATGAATAAGTGAGTGAGTCTGTCACTATGTGCCCTGAGACAGACTGTCCAGTGTGTAACCCGCTTAAACCCTCCGACAGCTGGGAGAGGCTTCAGCACACCCTGCCACCCAGGTGAAGAGCAAGTGGGTTGAAGAAATTAACAAGTTACTCATTACAATCACAGGAATGTTTTATTCCTATCTTGTCAATAATTTATCAGATTATGATCAAGGAAGATAAGTAACTCCTCTGTAACTGCTTCTGGCCAAAATAATCTTCTTTCCTTTCTTGACATAATGGTCACAACACATTGCGAACGTGTACAGTAGGTACAACAAATGTCACATGCGCACAGAAGGTAATGTTAGGCAAAGTTAAGCTAACTTGTCATCCACATGCAATAAGAGAAAATAAATCATGACGCAGGAGTTTTTATTCAGATCAAAACAGGATGGACAGACAAAGTACATCAGCTGTGCAGTCACCGAATCCCTTTATTTCCACTGGCCCTTCTCATAGTCCCACTTGGCAGAGAAACCCTCGACAGGACTGATCCTCATGTCCAACATTCTTTTCAGCTGTTTGGCCTGCCACTCTTCGTCAAAGGTCTTTGGACGGGGAGGGTAAACTGCAAAGGAGATGACGAGAGGAATATGGAGAAAATTGTGTTAATTTAGCTGCAAAAGACATCAAACTTGCAGTTGAATGTGATCTCTGTTCAGTGAACAAACTGAAAATTCAAATGGAGCAAGTTAGAGGGACACACCATAGGCACTCTGCCACCAGACCACGAGGCCGGTGAGGCCCAGGAATATGAAGATACATCCAACCACACTCTTCCACTCATCTGATTTCTGCTTCATCTCCGGGTAGGTCTGGCAGAACTTCAGGCGGTACACTGTAGTGACCACAAGGGATTGAAGCGGAAAAGAAAGAAGACAAGGTGGGTGAAGGATGTAGCTACGGTGGGTAGCCCATCCACTTTCCACAAAACCTTCAACCTACAGGCCAGCTGCTCTTCTTTGCTGAGCTGGGTCCAGGGTCCCTTCTCCTTCTCTTTCAGCCTCTTGTCAGCATCAGACACAATGTCTTGGTATGGTCTGTCTGGCAGTGGGGTGTCAATGCGGTCGTAGTACATTGGCAGAGACATGTCCACTGTCTTCACCTCCTCTATAGAACACACAAAGGAATTAAAGGTTGTGGACATAGGCGGTATTACTCTCAGTGAAGGTGTGCTACCATCAATACACTCTTTTGCCTCACAGTCTGAGCAGCCCAGTTAACTGTATTCCCTTTATCAGTAAGGTAGGAGGAAATTAGTGCCATCTAGTGGGCCAAGCACGGGTACTGGATGCTATAAACCTCTACTAAACAACTAACCCCGCATAGTCCACCATTCCTATGACTGTTGACATAATAATTCACCCAACAATGTTATAATGAGAGATGGATGATGCAGACAGGCATCGCTTTCATGCATTGTACACTTAATTTCCAAAGAATGACATAGCTGAAAGCAAAATAGCCAGTTAGCCAGGGCAACAGCGACATCTACTGGTGTATGTTCAGAGAGTAGTTTCATCCAGATATTTCTCAATCGAATTAAACGACATTCGAGGCCGCCAGCATTTCCCATTCATCTTTAAAAGATACTGTCAATATATATTTGAGAGGAACGACCATACCGTGACCGTGGCTAGCCAGCCTGAGGCTGCTGGCGGTGAGTGTAGGTGTCACACGCCGGCCCAGGAGGCCTCCCACGCGGCTAGCTGCCAAGCGGAGCATCTGGACAGAAAACCAGGTCAAACATTGAAAAACACGACTATATGTTGATCTAAGGTACCTAGTTGAAGCCCAGGAACAATACCGTAAACACAAAAAAGCATAAAGTACCTTTAGGTAGGTCACGGTTAAATCCAGATTGTGAGGATGCGCTTAATATACACTGTAATCGTATTTAATGTTGTCGGTTAGACAATTAAACCGCTTAGCCTTAGACTAAGTATTACAACTGGTGGACACATTTTTGAAAAATTGATTCGCATCGTTCTTCTCGACGCTGTTGTAATCACATAAAGATTGAACGAATTTGTGTCAAATTTTCAGTAGTGTTTTGATTTGATCTGACCGAAGACAGTGTTTGGACAAAGACAGAATAGAGACAGAATAAGGTCACGCGGATAAACGCAAGAACAGATGAATGTCCAGAATGAGGGTGGATGGTCACTAAGTAAGTCTACAAATAGAAGTCTTCCTGGAGTGCTCATAAACACAAAAAGTAAATCTGAGATACTTAATGACAATCAGAGGATGCTAACCATGGTACATTAAAGACATCCGAGAACCCAGTTCACTAGCATGTAATACACAGGCTAACAGATTGAAGTAGTCTCACTTTTACTGCTGAGCCACTGACAATGGTAATAAAAGTGATAGATTAAATTTTCTGCCTTCATTTGTTAACTGGACAATGTGAACTTGTCCCTCTTTGTGTCCATAAGTGAATAGTTTTGCACTTTTGAAGAATGTGACTTGGATGCAAAATAGTTACATTTGCCATCTTTGGACCATCTTGGAAATTAAGTGTTCTTCCCCCTACCCTTCAACAAGCTCTACAAGTAAACAACTCAGCCACCTTCACCAACAGATGACAGCATAACGACCTTGATGGAGGTAAACAGCCATGAAAATGACTCACAATGGAGCACTCTTGGCCAGTGGTGCCTATATGTCACACATTTATGATTCTTTGTTATTGCCCATTAGGTTTAATGTCACAATTCTGCTCATTTAATTGACCATTGAGCCTCATTTGAAGGTGGACACAGTTATGTCCGTGTCCGTGTTGTTATTCATGGACAGTCGGTCCGATGATCTCATTAAAAGCCTTATACAGGTGGCCCAGAGAAATGCCAAGTGCCCCCTTTCCCAGTCCGCATACCTCATTATCTGTTACGCTAGCATGCATCACAGGGTCACTTCAAATGAAGGCTGACCAGATGAAATAAAATTCTAATTATTTCCATGACCTTGGATAGTGCAGATTTGATCTATGAACAAATGCTCCCACTCAAAACTGAAAATGTATCTCAGCATTCTGCTCAGATACTTTCAGGTCCCAAAACATTTATTTTCTATGGAGGTATGGCTTTTATGGCTGTGCCTAAATATGTTGTAGCAGGTGTGCAGGATCTGATTTGACCCCATCCACCATGAAAGCAGCAGCAAAATAATATATCTTTAGCAGAAGCTGTGGGTGCATGTGAAAGTCAGATGCAGTTGCAATACTGTTCACCTCCTCATGAAAGGTATTAATGTTGTTATGAATTCTTTTCAGAGGTGGATGACTCAGACCAAACTCTGATATGATCCTGCAAGTTGTGGATGAGAAGATTGCCTTTGACCGTGGTTTGTGCTGTGACATCCAGAGGGGGGAGGGCTGACACACATGCGCGCACTTGTGATAGAAATGGCGGAAACTGGCACGTAGTCAATTCAAGAGAGCAAAATGACCTTCTGAGCACATATCACCACAAAAAGCTATCTCCTAGTCGTTGAAGTACATGAAAACAACAGTTCTCAAATTATTTTGACAGTATTGAATTGATATGCAGTGAAATTATGAGCTGTAAATATCTTTTTTATGGATAGCAGTCAGTGGAATTGGCTTGATATTCTCACCCGGTAGAAATGCATAAACCTCACACCTGCAGGAAATAAATCTCATTCCAAACATCTCCCTCGATCTAATCTATAACATGTCGTTATAACTGCGTAACCACCCTCATCCCCAGCTGTGTGGGGTGTTTCACTTTCAACTGACATTTTTGCTGTACCCATAAGACGGTGTGTGTTGTTTCGATCAAAAATACTCACAATGGGAAGTGGAAGCAGCAAAATGAGGTGACAGAGCAGGAAATCCAACAGTAATCGACCAAATCTTGACACAAAAAGGCCTTCTGTCCTGTTTCGTCTCTGCTCTTATCGTTGCAGAGCACTCGGCAGGCACGCAGTGGTGGGAGGGTGAGAGAGTCTGGGAGGGAGAGGAAGGAATCAACCCAACTCGAGTAAACAATCCACCAGAGCCTGTGATAGGACTGGCAGGGGTATTGTCACCGAGTTTGGTTGCAGGTCACTACCAGGATTTGAAATGCGGACTTAAGAGCTTTCCCTATTTTTTTTACTGCAACCCACTGTGCTGCGCTCCATCTGCAGTGTGACAGTTAGACTGCCATAAGGAAGTCATTTGAGGTGAGGTTATGTGGGGACGCAGAGAGTGACGTGTCGCTTGTAGCAGGAAGTGAGGGAGTGCACCAGGGAAAATACAGACAGAGCGAGTGATTTGAGGTGCCTCGTTTCACCTTTGGTCGCCTGACACCGGTTAGGTTCACACTGCCGCTCTCCTGTTTGTTTGGCTTTGAGTCAGACAACGCTGTCTGAGCACCATCGACATTCGGTCAGTGGAGGAGGGGAGGAGAGAGTGACGGAGGAGGGAGGAGAGAGGGAGGGAACTCCAAGAGGTTGAATAAGGACACTGGCTCACCGGTCTCCATAGAAACTCCTATCAGCACACTGCTTGTTTCGGGGTCCATCCCAAAACATGGCAGGGTGTAAATATATACCTCAGGCAGTGCTAAATGTGGAATAAAATAGTCCCCCTCTATTCTGCAGGAGTTAAGTTTTGTACACGTTTAGTTTATCCCAGTAGAGGAATATGCTCAAATTAGTCCCTGTAATATTATTCATTAATGTCACATTACCGGTACATAGATGCCACACCAAAACAAAACATGTAAAGAAGTCAGAGAGTATAACTGCATGTGCAAACAGAAACACAACTGCCTTCTGCAGGATGCTCTCACATGATTAGTATTTACTCATAAGCCTCCGATGAACATATAATAGGGGTTTATACTGTTAAATTTATTTTAGTTTAAGTGGAATGTTTGGCTCCTCTTGATTGTTTGAGTGTTTATTTGAATTTTGTAAAGTTGTAAAGTAAATCAAAACAAAGAAAAGTAAAAGTTGGACATTGTTGCTGTTAGTGCACGGAACATCTGTACACAGACACAAAGCCCTTGACACTAGCATGTGCAGATGGTAGCAAAGGAAAGCCACCGTAGTAATGATTAAAACTTGAAAGAAACTTAATAAAAACCTGCACTGGAACCTGTCTGGAGTCCATCATTATATGTGGTGTTCTAGCTGGCGGCTGCCCTAGTGATCCGCCAGTGATTTCCCATGATCAGATGAGGCTGTTATGTGATTTGAATGTATTTTAATTTGTGCATTTTAAAGTGTGCAGCATATTGCTGCACTGCATAGACATACTGTATGTACTATACCACACATCATCCACGTATGTACCTGACACTGACACTTCAGTGTGCACTTGACTATCACTTTCACTGTCTCAACTTAATCACTCAAGTCATAATACACAACAATACACTATCTGCTCTATCTCCAACATCCTTTGTCCAATATATCCATCATTTCCCCTCTGCACATGACCAAAATGTTGCCCCTCTGACCTTCTCCCCACATCGATCCACCATAGTTGTGCCTCGGATGTGTTCAGGTCTGTTCCTGCCTTACCTGGTTACTCCCAAAAATAATCCCTCTGCACCTCCAGCTCAGGCTCCATTTCTCAGACAGACATGTTGCCATACATCATAGCGGGTCTCACTACCATCTTGTTAACCTTCCCCTCCAGTGTGGCTGCTATTCTTCCATCACAAAGCACTCCAAACACTCTCCTCAACCTATGCCACCCTTCTTGCACCATATTCCTCACCTCTACGATGCATTGCCCAATTCACTATGTACTCTAGTTGATGTAGATATGCTTGTTTGATGAAAGATACAGTACTTGATGACATACTGTATATACCTGTATTTGTTTCTGCATTATTTTTCCAACTCCCTGACTACTAACTGCTGCGGTGCTTGAATTCCTCCAAACAAGATGAAAAAAGGTCCATCTTGTCTTGTCTTTATGTGAGTGTAGTCAGTTTAATGAGGTGAATTAACTGCACAGTACATCAACTGTAGTAGATACTGTGGGCATTTAAAATCAAAAGCTTTCAAAAATCTGATTCATGAGAAAATCATCCTCCTTGAGTGCCATGATTAAACACATGTGTATGTATATATATGGAGCTTCTGTTTATGCTTTTGATTCAACTCTCCAGAATGTGATGATAAGCCATCAGGTGACTTGTGGAAACATTAAACACTATGTGAGATTAATAAGTGCTAATATAACTCTGACTGAGGTCACAGTCTAAAATTATACCCACCAGGCCAGACAATGCTGAACAGAGTTCAGCCTGTAGAGAGTGAGAGTGTCATCATGGAGACACACTGCAATTACTCTCTTTTGTTCTGTGTATGTTATTATTCCACATCTTGTGAGATGATACTGTTGCTGCAGAGCTGATCTTTCAACCTGAGTCTCAAAGAGACTCTGTGTGTGTTGTAGATTAAGGCTGAGACTCAGCTATACTAATTTTAGCTTGGCTGGTGACACACTGGTGACAGTTTACTGCGTATGAATTCCTACAGAAAAACAACTTGGCAAGGGAAGACCAAGACAGGACTCGTCCTCAGGCGTCAGGAAGGCGCGTGGTACTGGTTTTTAGCCACTAGATGGAGACAACACTCAAATATTGTCTGGAAGCAGTACATCAGCAAAGTTGAGGCTTAACGTTTGAGGGAGAGTTTGACACCTTCACAGCATGAACGAGCTGCCGAGTGTGTGGGAAGCCAAACGAAATGTAGATTTCATCTCAGTGGAACGTCTCTCAGGAATACTTTCCGACGGTTTGACATTGTCATGCTTCCATTACAATCATTTGAACTTTGTGCACAGAAACCACGAAACAGGTTTAGGGACTTAATGAGGGACGTTTATGTAAGTCACAGATGGCCAAAACATCATGAGCTGTACTGCTGTATTGTTCTGTCAGTAAATAGTTTTTTCACGTGTGTGTAGCAGTTATTGGTCCTTCACAATGTCATTTGATGTGAAGCATGTCTTCAAAACATGCTTTTTATTGTAATAGCAATAGTAGAGGCACAGGATATCTAACAAAGCATTTTGTCAGTGCCATCAGCTGATCACGCTCTGTCCCTACCAGCCGGGTTCAGGATTGGAAAAGCAACTTAGGCAGAGCCGCCCTAAACGTGACTGGTGTACTCTTGCAAGATTTTCCAGAGACAAGTCCAACGCAAAAATCCTCCAGACCAGGGAGCGCCGAGTGATTGAGAGTCAGTCTTCGGGTTTGTCGAACTGCGTGTATTTCTCTTAGCCCGAAATAAACAGGCTCAGGGTTTTCCCCTCCCAGACACGCCAATAATATAACTGTGTCCGTCATGCAGGAGCAGCTGGCAGCACAACACAAACACAGTAGGGCACGTGTCTCTGCTTCATTTATGGAAATCGGGAGAGGACCGTGACGTTGCACATAACCCCAACTTGCAAACCCTCTCCCCTCCTCTTCACACCCATATGCACGCTTTGTCCTCCATCCCGCCAAACCCCTCCCCTCCCTTCACTTTGACCCCCAGCTACGCTTCCCTGTCCCCTGTAGAATGGGAGCTGCTGTCTCCATCTCTCCTGAGGAAACGCACGCCATCCGTCAATCCTCCCGGCTCCTTTGTGCAGCTTTCAATCCCCTCCCTTTTTGATAGAAATAAAGTGCCCGTTGATTTGCAGTGAATGTGTTGCGTGGACACCCTCATTTGGCAAGTCAATCTGGCACATAAAGCCAAACGATGGGTTGTGTGTTATGGCAAACGGCCATAACGACAGATCTTTTGGGCAAATATGTTTCCCAACCGACGTCCTAACAATGGGCCACTCCACTGCTGCTTCCACCTTGTCATTAAAATTCAAGCAGATCAAGTTCAATGGACAGCTTGAAAGGTTAGTCGTAAACTGGTGAAAAAAAAGGTTTAGGTTGACCAAAAGTGTGTTATATCTGCCAAGTGTAGCTACTTTGACGAGTTTAAAAAGTTTACAAGTGGGGATCTCCGATATTGTTTTTTTTGCCGATATCCGATATGCCGATATTGTCCGACTCTCAATTTACCGATAACGATAACGGCCGATACCGATATGTGCGCCGGTAAACGCTTAAGGAGCGCATAGGCACTATTTCAGTGTAACGCAATCGTTATTGTATTTTTATCGGGTTTTATTTAATCGGTTTTAAAGCAAAAAAATCCGATACCGATATTACATTTTTATGCTAATATCGGGCCGATAATATCGGTGGGCCGATATTATCAGACATCTCTATTTACAAGACATTTTGGTCTCTAAATTGATTCCATGATTTCTTTGTAACTTAAATAGTTTTTTTGTCAATGCTCTCATTTCAGAGTAAACTGAGAAAATTAAATTGCATAATTTTCAATAAAATCCCAGAAAAGTTTGGGTGTTCTGGTCAAAACCTTTGATCAGCAGTGAATGTCTCACTGGACAAAAAAGCTGTACCACATTGTCAACATGTACTGTAGCAGCTGCTGCAGTTAGCTTCACGCAGGAAAATAGACGTTACACCGTACGCTCATTTGACTCCTGTTCCCTTTCCAGCCACTGTTTCTTGCATCTGCACGTGCCGCCCGTCAAGCTCACTCAGCCGGGGGGTGGAAACCACATTGCAGAGAAGAGAGGCTCACTTGTCAGCCAAGAGAACGTGTCTGTAACAAATGCTGAATTCCGTTTGATGAATGTAGTTCATGGGAATAATGGGTGGTGCCAATGTGTGAGCACAGATCCTGCTGTCAGTGTCTTGACTCATGTTCCGGGTGCAATGAGGGTTGCAAACATGTGTCTGTATCTGTCACCACGTGAGCTGGGCCTGTCTGGACAGGTTGGACTTAGCCTTGTCCTTCCTGTAGAGCCTGTCCTCTTTTTGGCTGCCAGCAGCCAGGCAGAATATATTGTCCGTGTGTGAGTGTGTTGGCACGAGCCTCTGCAGGATTGTTAGTCCCTGCCCTGCCCCCCTCGCCAACTTTCACCCTTTGGGCTTTGTGGGTAAGTGGGTCAGAGTCCTGTGTCCCCATGCTGCCAGAGCCTCCCCCTCCTCCCTACTCATCCTCTGCACCCTGTCCCTCTCCCGCCGTATTCTGCTTAGATGCTTTGTGTTGGACCGGCAGGTCCTCTGCCCTCGTCCTCACGTTGGCATACCTTCAAAGAGAAAACAAATGCATGACTAAGAATGAAGGGGATTATTATGGAGCCATAATCGAATGTTCACCCTGCCCTCTCATGAATAATCCTCCACAAATGGTCAACTCACATAGTCACACAATTCGTCGCGATACACACGCAAATATTGTCAATTCTGACGTCAGACGAGTGCTGCACCTCACTGTGACGACCACTTCTCACAAAGCAGCGAGTGCATCCTCTTGCATATAGTTCAATCTTGCCATGCCATGAACCTTATCAGACATGCATCTTGGGAGAACATGCTGATATGTAGGTTGTACAGTACCACTTGTCACCAAGAATACTCATCAAGGGATCTTCGGTGCGCCCATTCAGCCCGTGAAAGAGCACTGGTGTTTGTTTTTCCATCACTGACCTGAATAATAACTGCTTGATCAGCACTCCTTGTCTTTGTTCTCCATCTTTCTCTCCCTCTCCCATTTTCTCATGACAACCGCTATTCCCTTGTCCCACTGTTTAACTGTTGGTTACTGTGTAGGTGAAAGGTGAAATCTGGCATAGTCTGATAACATTGTGTGTCTGTGGTGGGCTCATTGTGTCATGCAGGCTTAATTATTGTCTTAGTGGGTCTGATGTGTCAAAATGAACACCTCAGTTTTCTGAAAACACTACGAGTTACCTCAATTTCACCCATAACATTTCACCTGACACTTAATCATGCTGGATCAGTGCAGGTAATAGAGTACCTTTTGTTCTGCAGCACTCAAACTTGTCTTTCGAGGAATATTGAACTTCTAAAATAAGGTTGACTGCTATGATCTGCTACAGCCTGTATAACAAAAATCCCTCCTAGTGAGGGGATTTCTGCCAGCATTCCAACCCTCTTTTAACCACCAAAGTTTGCTTAACCTAGGTAGCAAAAACCTTTGTGATTAGTGAGGTGTGCGTTTCCACCGGAGTTAAACGAAATTTCCTCAAAGAAGTAGAAAAAAACATACTTCACCATCACTATGACTGAAGTATGTACTTGTTACAAAGTACTCCAACTCCCAACTTTGATACCTGAACAGAAAGATATTAAGCTTGAAATCTTAATGAGAAAGTTAAAAAAAAGGCGGTGCAAAATATACATAGTAGTCAGAAATTAATTTAAGATCATCACTCACTCACAGCGGTAAAGCATCAATAACTATTGTTGGACTGATAGATGGACTGATAGATGCTACATCTACGGGTGACATAGTGCAACGATTTACAGACCAGACTTGTTCTTTCTCCTGGTTGTTTTACCTAAAAATACTTCAGACATCTCAGTCCAGACCAATTATCTGAATCTGAGTCAGTGTCAGCAATGTCAGCAACATGACGTTATGTGCAGTGCAGTGGGTACTGACACCAGAAGCACTTCATTTGAAAAGTCCTGTGAGTTGTCAAGTCAATATTCTGGCCTGTGCTCGTCGGCTGGTAACACTCGTGCAGGGGCAACCGTGGCTGCGTTGGGCTGGTTACCCAGGCAGCTTTAAGTCTCCTTCGTTCATCCTGGGAGAGCTGTGGGCCTTCCTCTCTCCATCAGGAAAACTTTGTTCCTCATGATGGATCACCTGCGGACACACAAAAAGGGTCCTGACCTAATGCGGTTCCCAGCAACGCTCTCATTAACTTAATTGCAATTAATCCAAATGGCGGTACACTCCTCTCAGTCAGTGTCCCAAGGCCCAAGAGTCACTGTTGGCCCATAGAAAACATGAATGGAATGAATCACTTTCCAGTCTACGTCACTGCTGATAAGGAATCCATTCTAAAGAGCAGTGACAGACACAGGAATGTTGTGAGGTCATTTGCTAGGAGACACCTTCGCGGTCCTCGGCTACCAATGTTTGTCTCTATGAGGCTGGAGTCAAAGAGGTGGATAATGAGGTCAGTGTCATGGTAACACAAAGACTGTATGGAGAGGTTGCTAGAAAAAAGTGCTTCAGACAAAGCCACCGAAAAAAGTACTCAAACAATTTGTTCCCAACCCTCCGTAAGGTTGATGTATCAAATGTCACTGTGCTCGTTACTAAGGGCAAATATTGCTGGATGGTATCAAATGAGGATCCAGCAGCACTTCCAGTGTTTTGAATGTGAAAAACCAAAGCAAAAATCAGAACCAACACCTTGATGTTTCCAAAAATTATAGCATCTCCTTTGGCTCCAACCCACCTCAAACCACATTTGAAAGACTTGAAATCACCACAGCCACACCTCTAAAGAGACAACTAAAAGGGTTTAGAGAGGCTCAACCTCCTCCATCCCACCTAGTCATTACAAATCAATGTCTGTGTGGGCTTTGTTCATACTCAAAGAGCTCCTTTGTACAATGGTGTACTTCCATAAAGATCCAAATATGGAAGCTTTTGATGAAAATATCCCACTTTAGTTGTATTTCAGGAGTGAGCGTACTGCTATTGGAACTCACTGTATACTTTAGAAAATAAGATTATTTAATGCTCCAAGTAGTGTTGGACCACACACGTCAATGTCACTTGATGTGACGGGAGTGACGGGAATGTCATTTGATGTGACACCTGTACAGACTGAGTGGAAACACTCATTTGATGCTACAACAGAGGTTTATCGCAGTGCATACCTGAGCACATTTGTTGGTCTAAATAGAATGTCCCTCATCAGCTGACTTGGAAATTGTTGGGAAGAGGCATTAAGTGTTAATAAATCAGGTTGAACTGTGCAGCAGATGATGTGCTGCAGACGAGGATCCAATGCAGACCTTCTGAGCAATGCTGGCAGCCTGGCCCAGGCTGAGTGCCACCAGAATGTGGTTGGGTGAGTTCCACGGCTCTCATGGAGAATTCTGTTGAGGTGCCCTTTGGTATAACACTGAGCCCCTTGTTGTTCACCAGGTGCAGTCAAATCACTGTGTGACAGCTCAGTGCACTACACTTCCTGTTTCAAGGTGAGTTGATGTTCCCAGCAGGAACATCAGATGAGAGACATGAATTTTGAAATGAAGCACACACAGGCCTGGGTTTATGCAACCCTGAGATTAATGATGCAGTATTTATTCAACTTTGTTTTGGAAACCTCTCTGTTATTTCACTGTTAAAATGTTTTTTAGAATTTAAATTCACTCACAACTGGTTGCTGGTGACAGTCGGAGGTGTGGCACTGAAGTCTTTCGTTTAACAACCTGTCAAAATGATAAACACAATCAGCCCCTAAAACAACTTATGCATGCTGATTGCAAAGCTGTCACGTTCGATGATTTACAGCGTTGCTTCATGCTTCGCTTTGAGAACTTTGAGTCAGCAAAGCAGCCAGCGACACAGACAGAAATAGCAACTGATCCAGACACATGGTGGCACACATACCAGACACACACATACACACAGGCGCACACAGGCACACACACACGGTACCAGGAAGTCTCTAGATAAATTCCTTCATATCCTGGTTTCCAAACAGGTGACCTAGACAGGGGCTGAAGAGGAGGAGGGAGCAGCCCGAGGTTGTCGTCGCGATGTTTGAGACTTGGTTTCCTGCTCCTCGGGCTGATGTCAGCTCCTTCAATTTGTTACAGCGTTATTGCCTCACAACGGCAGCCCCCATCCACTCCCTTATCCCTCCCTTCCCTGGCTTCCCGATGAAACAAATCATCTTGGGAGATCACCAGGCAGCTCAGGCAGGCGTAGATCATGAAGGTGCTGAATGCCACCGATTCATCTGCCGTGCCACCACAGATCTTCAGAGCTATTACACAGGTGGTTTAGAACACTGCCAATCTCAGAGACGCTGAAGAGAATGAAAAGGGCAAAATTTATCCCTCTCCCGGCAGTGCATCTGCCTTCATCCTTTGAAACTCTTCACTCAAGACTGATGGACACTTTATACCTGCCGTGAGGCATTTGTGTAGTGGTTAAGCTGACTGTTTCACCCTCTCCATCGTCACCTCGCTTGCGTTCCCTCCTCTCCACTCTCTCTGACCCGAGGCGTGTTGCTTCACATGACATCAGCTTTGCCCATTTTGCATGTAATTTGCTGACTTTTGATCCTCCCACCCTCTCCTACTCTCTCCTTTTGCTCGGTGCCTCCCACCCCCAATCCCTAACACTGTTTTGTGCTCTCTGCTGCTCAGCTCAGCAGCACTGAGGTGTTTACAACGCATCCTGACCAAAATGCATCATTTTACAGACTGGAATTTTTCACACAATTTTATGTTCTGGACTATATCCAGACATTTGGCCATAAAACAAAAAATTCTTATTACCTGATGAAAACATTTTAAAAAAAAGACACCGTCAGCACATTGTAATGCAACACCTGATTTTCACTCTGCTCATGCTGGTTGCTTGGTCATTCAGACACTACTGATCTGATGACAAGCCACACACATTGGACAATAATTGGGACAAGATGCAGTATGCCTACATTTCCTATGTTCTGTTGGCAGAGGAAAAACCACTGACACTGTGTATAAAGTCTTGGTTCTATTAGTGACAGTTGTGAAATGATGCAGCACCACTGTTTCCTTGTCAAGCCTATGATAATATCTTCATTTCATTATTCATCTCTAACTGTTGAATAATTCATCCAGAGAAGTGTCTCTTGATGTCCATGGCTGGAGTCATCTGTGGGGGTTCAGAGCAGCAGCAGCATGGCTCATACCACACACACTCTGCATCATCTGTCCCAGATTATAAAGAATGGGGGAAGGTGTGAGGGTGTGGGGGTGCGGGGGCAGCAGAGAAACGAGAGCGACGAGGCAGACAACATCATTCTCTATATTTTTTATTAGCACAGTATAAATGGTATGGAAAGCTTGCAGGACTACAAGACAATAAATAAGGGGCTGTGCTCCCTCAGGCCGTCTATTTTGTGAGGTCCAAATCATCTACTCAGCAGCACAGCGACATCAGATTGGAAATAAAGAATGTTTAAGCACTTATATCGTATGCTTTGGAGAGCAGTAATTTCTGGTGCGGGCCAACATAACCAAAAAATTGTCAGGAAGTAATATTTATGATGTAAGATGAATTGAGAGAGGAAATCCATGGAATGCAGAGAAATATTGCTTCTTTTCTGTGTGCGTTTGTGTGTGTGTGTAGAGAGAGAGGAGAAAGAAAAGTGTAGGTTTGCATCCCCAGGGCTTTGACCTTGACCCTGATTAAACTCTGACCTAAATGGGGGATTTGTTGGGTCTCTGCTCATCTCATACAATTTGAATGTTGAATGTTTGAAATGTTGAGGAGCTCTACCTGTTCCATCTTGGGAAGCGCTTTCAGATAACTTCTATTGTGATTTGGCACTAAACAAGTCAGATAAAATTGAATTGAACTGAATTGAATCATACTGTCCTGGTTACTCCTCATCATGAGTGTATGGGTGGTGTGCTTGTAGAGACACAAAGGTGTGTGTGTGTGTGTGTCCATCCAAGCCAACAGGAGAGCCAAGCCATAGAGGCGAGGCCACATGTGGTGCTCCCGTTCCCCCACCTGAGAAAGAGGTCTGGGAGGGTGACAGCACTGTGTTTGTAGTAAGTGCAGTGGTTAGGTAGGTAGGTAGGTGGGTAGGTGGGTAGGTAGGTACTTAATTGATCCATTGATCGATGTAAAGCCCTGATAGTGAGAGAGAGAAAGAGAGTGTGTGCACACTTATGTCTGTGTGGAGAACCTCTACCTCAACATGCGGGATCTGCCTGCGTTGTCCCAACAGTAATGGTGGGGGTTCCCACACAATGGACCTCCGGCACAGGCAAGCTTGACCTGCGACCTCCAGCGTCTAGCCACGCCCCATCACGCCCTCCCTCCATCCTGCCATCCAGCCTCTCTCTCCACCTCTTGCACTCCCTCCATCCTCTCTTTTCCTCTCCTGGGATCGGGCCTCAGTCAGATGGAGGTGTGTAGCAGCAGCTGGTTGTCTGGGGAGAGAGGAAGTGGATGTGGGTGATAAGATGAGTCAGGGGAGGAAAGAAAAGAGGGGGGAAATTGATCTGTTTGTGGGTTTGAGGTAACCTTTGACATGTATTTGCATCCTTGTCAGATGGTCTTTTGACTGTAGCGTCATTTTGGCAAATTAGTTATAGATTTACCACCATCAGGGCACATCGGTTTGTAACTGCACGGCTGGTTTTCAGTTTATGATGTATCTGAAGCCATTATAGGTCTAATCATCTGTATTTATAGATGTTTATACACTTAGGTCATGTGACAGCACAATAAATGCCCCAGTTATTGCTCATGTGCAGGATCCTGGAGCACTAATTCTTTCTCGCTGCTTCAGCTCACTGGGAATGAAGTGAGTGTATAATGAACCATGTGTAACTAATGAAACGGTAATGCAAAGCTGCACCTCATGACTACAATAAGTGTCACATAATATTGGGTTTCTGGCTGATTCTGACAGACGTGTCTAACTTTGATTTCTTTTGGTCACCATAGCAATTGCTTTGTTACGTAGAGGATGGAATTGTGCCAGAATTGTCACCACTGTTACATTTTGTTTTGGCCATGCCAAATGTATTAAAACTCTGAGTGACCAGCTCAGTGACAGGATCAGAATCATCCATTTTTTACTCAGGTTTTATTTATTTTGTCATTCCTAATCAAGCACAGATGTCAGGAAAAGGTGAGGGCAGGGACATTTGATCCCCAACAATAGCATCTGATGCCCTGATTGTCAAAAATAAGTGCTTGTTGTTTTATTATCATATGTTTATTGTTGGGAGAACATGTAACATAGCTTTTCTTTAGCTAAATAGCAAAGGGAGAACCAAGAGCTAATTGGGAGCACCTCCATCATCGTCACCTTCCTCCTTCTCACTACCCCCTACATGAACCTCAGCTACATTATCCTGCTTGCCATCCGCCTTGTATTTATCATGGCCGGCACCCCAAAAGGCCTTCTGTGATGTCCCCAAAGGGACCAGTGTAGCCACACTGCGCTAAATCACCATCTGTCTCAACTGTGTGATCACCTGACCTGAAAACGTCAGCCTTGACCTTTAGCCTGTCGCCGCCACACGTGCCTGCTGGCCTCTTACCCTGCACATACGAACCAACCCAACACACATCTGCTCACAAACACATGCTCATTTGCTATGCCTGCTCACCCTATTAATCCTGTGTTTGTCCCGGACACAGCTGTACCTATCTATATTTTTTTGCATTCTTTTCCCCCCAGCAGCCTGTTACTGCAATGAGTGTCTGGCTGTGTGCGCTTAACGATGAACACACACTTAAATATCTGTAAATAACCGCCTTTTAATACCCTGTAAATACCGAGAGAGGCCGTCAACATGTCCACAGGGGCCCCCAATGGTGGCTGCCACATGTTAGTATTAATTTGTTGACTTGATATGCCGATGAGCTCATGGAAAAGCTTATTTAGTTAGTTTGCAACTGTAGCACGTGTCACTTTTTCCACTTTTCTCACATTCCAGTGAGGGAGGCTAACGGAGCTCTACACTGTTATTAGGAAAACCCGTAGGAACGCTGTGGTCAGGCCCGCTGGATGTCTCGTGCTGCTCGGACAGATTTGCCCTCCACAGATCACGTTCTGCGCGAGCGTTAAGCCAGGCCTAACCGAGTCATGCAGCCTCTCCACTCTTTCTGATGTTTTCCTGTTTTGCCTCTCTGTAAAGTCTTCCTGGTAACAGCATTTCATCACTTACTCCACTTTATTTATGGTGTCAGGACATTAGGGGTAACCTCTGACATTTTACGTGTGTTGTGTTTGTGCTTGTGTTGTGTAAAAAGTCTAAAAGTTTCTGCCTGACAAGCACAATTTCCTTACAGAAACAAAAGAATGCAGAGGAGGAAATGCAGATATGCTGAAATAATTTCAGAATGCAGTGACCTATTTTCAACAGCGAGCTGGCTGGATGAGATCCATAAATATATTTGTGGACGGAACGGCCTTGTGTTGATGACAGCTGAGCTTGGGAGACAGCAAGTTGAATGAATTGATCGGAAACCTATGTGGGGATGTGCTGTTAGCTGTGATTGACTACCGGACCAGAGGAAACCAGAGGTATAAATAAAGCTCTGGGCTGGACTTCAACTGATTAAATACAAAACAAATCAGCAAATATGGTGGAAACCAGAGGGACTACTGCATGTAGCCTGGAGGAAGCTTAGATGGTTTGTGAAGGCATGGTTCAGTTGAAGACAGAGGGACTTTTTCTGTCCTAACTTTGCGTCATATGGCAGTTGTGCAGGTGTCACTGGTGTGATTCAAGCTTAACCTTTTTTCTGTTTGATCATAGGTTCGAGAATTACTAAAATCCTAATCAATTCAGCCTCCAGGCTGACCTGACATGTTTCCATGCGCGTAACAGCTGCTATCACTGAAATAAGGAGTGTTGAATTTCACATGGCAGTATTGTTCTCTTGCTCAGCGTCTCTCCTATGAACTCAAAGCCCCATAAGGAGGAGAGTTATTTAGTTGAGGCAAAGGTACAATGTGTTTTGCATTTGGAGATGTCAGATGATCTGCTTATCACTTACCACAATTGATCCAAAGAATGGGGTATCGTGATTAGTCACGACTCAGCTCCTGTCATGGTCATCAATCACTAACAAGATAAGGAGAAAAACTCGCATGCATGAATTTTGAAGTTTGGGTTAGTGCAAGGTAAATTCTTTATGACTGCGCAGATGTTGTGTATTTTCCAATCCATTCATGGACAAAGTGCATTTTTCGCTACAAAGAATCGAAGACAATACAAGCAGTGCGATATACACTATCAATATAATTATTCCCAAAGTAGCCCAGTATTACAGACTCAGCGGACAATTTCCATGGAGTAAGGCACATGTGGCAGGCTAAACATGTTCCCCTCCCTGCCTTCCTTCTGGGGAACATAGACTGGATACATCACACAGAAACACTGCAAGGGAAAAACTGAGATTACACACTTGGTTTCCCGTTGTCAGTGTTCATGTGTGTCCATCTTTCTGATCAGTGATTTACATACTGGAACAGATTTAAAACAAACCTTCACAGAAATCCTGTCAACAGAAACAATACAGAAATATTAACGGTATGAATGGGATTTTTTTTTCTACAATGGCAAAGAAATCTCAAATGGACATATGTTGGATTAATCCCACGAAATTTTGTTCCAACCACTCCTAGTCAGTAGCAAGTAGAAAGGGCATATAAAGGATCAAAGGGATAATAACTAATGTATCGTGAAAATGGATGTAAAGTTATGAAACCAGTCTTTTTTGTGCGGATGACACGCAGGAAGAATTGTTGAATTTCATGGACTCAAATATTTCACAATTACAAATGTCTGTGAATTGTGGATGCCACACAAATTGCTTGTGGTTACATCAAAATTCACAGGTTACATTTGCTGTGCATAGCAGCCAAATGGCATTTTGGCGTGTGTCATTGGATATGTTGCCCTTGAAGCTTTTCTTAAATGTCCTACCTAGTGACACCAAAAACAAATGGCCTCACAGGAGTGACGTTGCATCTTGGAGGGCCCTTGAATGATTTCCTCCTCAGGTTCAGTGAGGAGGTCAAAGCCAGAGCTCCGATGAGGTTGCGCACTTCACTTGAAGTCATACAGGGAACAACCAGGCAGCACAGGTGTATACAAAAACAATAGATCGCTGTTTGAGAAGCTAAAAACTGGTTACACAGGGAAGGAAAGTGTATGCCATGCCTAGGTACGGGGTAATATGCTGTGATACTTAAGGTGCTGTGCTACTCATGGGGAGGAGCATTTCATATTCAAAGCGATTGGAGTGAAACCTAGATGTTCTGTATTTTGGGATTTTGAGGTCTGTGAGCATGGGTTAGAGAGTTCTGTAACTTGGAATAAAACAATGTGCTTGTGCCTCCTGTGCTCAGGTTTTAGGGAATTGTGGCCATTGTTTTAGATATGATGATTAAAGGGATAAAATTACAGTGCTGCTTTACAGCTTAATGTCAAAAACCAGTTGAGATGACACAGCAAATTCTTTACGATTCTTTCTGTGGGAGTAGTGTGTTGGCTGAGTTTTCGGTTTAGCAAGACACATTGAATAGGATAGAGTAGAATACAATGCTTTTAATGTCCACAACAAAAGAATCATGGCACAACAAAATTGTGGTTGAACCTCTCTTCACTTCTCTTTCTTATGGCTGAATTCTGTTCCCCATAGATACGCATGTTGTGCTTTCCCGGGTATCTGACCCAGAAGTACCACATCTATAATCATCTTACCCACGGCATGGTTCAGCGTTGGAGGACGTGCCCAGGTATTTACAATTTATATGCCGACTCATATACTATATGTCAGCAAGAGGCCTCTATTGACAACTATGAGCCACCTGAATGAATATTCATCTCATTACTGCGCTGTCTGTTTCTCAATCCACACAGAATTGTTGCCCTTGTTGGAAAATTGTTGATTGTGCTGCATCCTCCCAACTCACAAATGGTAGTGAGAAGACATGACTCTGTCCTCAGGGCTGGTGTCGTCCTGATATTGTTCATTAAAACACTTTGCTGTCAAATATTAGATCGTCCCTGGATCTGTTGTGTCATAAACCAAACAGGAGTCTATCTCCAGCAGACGATTTTGAAGAGCAGATTTTTGAAGGGTGATTTTTAGGGATCTGGTCATTTTCAAATGTTTGTTTGTCCAAATGTGGTCCATAGGCTTGTACTGCTGTACATTCAAACTTCAGCCTCACATTTTTTACTGCCTATAGTATATATAGCACAAGGCTTCTTTTCTGTCACTGTGGAATATGAAGTGCTGGATTTTTATGTGACCTCACGATGACATAACCAAACAAATTCAAAGAAAAGCTTGATACACATTTTGAAACTACTCTTTGTGTATTGTACTGATATCCAAGTTACCATCACTCATGCAGAAACATCTTGCATAGTCACAAATACAGTTGTATTTGTATTTTCAAGATTAAATCATACTCTCATGTTAGAAAGGTCCACACCACATTGAAAACTTCGGAAAATGCAAATGTGCTGAACACCAAACCTTATTAATATTTATTATCTGTGTTGTAAGGGCAGATGTTAGTCAGAACTTGCTATAGCCCATTCGTATATTGAATAATTACCATTTAACATTGTCTCCCTCTAAACAGGGGTTTCATAAATACGTGAGAAAAGCTTGCGACGCTACATTCAAATTGTGGGGAAACGGAGGAGGAAAATTGATCTGCCCGCTAAGTCGGGCACTCTACTCTTTTGTTATCGCGAGAAAAAAACGTTAGAAAACGTGACATACCAGCATTCTCCAAAAGGCCCACGGTGACCAATAAGGAAGACCACGGGTCGTACCAAACTGACGGGTGAAGGGGGGGGAGCCGCTTTGCTTTATACCAACCATCGACCAAAAACATAAATCACGCATCACAGCATATCATTGTCACCATACGATCCACTTTGTATTGTTGAAAGAAAATATTATTTGACGTCTTTGTATAAAATGATATCACTTGTCATTGCTTACCCCTCGGTGTTATGGTTTCAACCGCGCTAACGTTCAAAGTTCGGTGAGAGAGGGTTATTTCCAGGTATCTCACTTTCATCGTTTCCGGAACACCTGGGCGATAGTAATGCTGCGATTAAGTTTCAAAGTACACATGGATACACATGAGCCGGTCGCCTCTAGCAAATTTAGTTCAGTTGCCACTCTGTAGTAAATTAGATTCAAACGTTTCACTTCACTGCTCACACTGCGCCACACCGGGGTGCGTTTTAATGAGTGTTTTATTAGGTGAGCTGTTTTCCACAATTCCCCATTGTCGGAATAGAGAAACGTGTTGCAATTTTGAGATAGAATTAGATCAATAGTTGACACTGATACAAAGGATTCGGCGTTGCTATTTTCTCCCGATGTGTCAGCTTTTAACTCTGTTTTTTAATTGTGATGGTCTTTTTCTGTGACTGAACCACGTATTTGTTTTCCAGCGGCGGGTTGGTGCAAACTCGTACTGCAGATTCCTGCGGCACCTTGCTGGTGCAGATCGAGAGGGGATTCTCTAAAATTCCATCTCCACTGGAGCTGGACGTCATCCGTGGGAGACTTGAAGAGAACGGTGAGATAACAACATAATTATATCGTCCTATTTATGGCAGCATATGTTCTACAATGAGGAGCTCTACAAGCTCTACAATGAGGAGGATCATTTGGCCGCCATATCTCATCGAAGAACAGGTTCAAACTTTGAGATCTTTTATTGGTTCTCCAATGAAATGACGAATACAAGAGTTGAAAAGGTAAAGACGGGAT
The DNA here is from genome assembly GCA_900312935.1 of Carapus acus. Classification (NCBI taxonomy): domain Eukaryota; kingdom Metazoa; phylum Chordata; class Actinopteri; order Ophidiiformes; family Carapidae; genus Carapus; species Carapus acus. The sequence continues at coordinate 25,711 of OMPJ01010114.1, forward strand.
TTACCAACCGGAAGTCCTCTGTGGTGTTGTACCTATTTTGCATGGTGTGCAGATTTAGTGTCTTCAGTTACTTGGCAAGGCAGTTGGCCCGAGGGAGTGAGAACATTCAGGGGAGTTGGACTTTCTTTGTGCCAGCCAAAGCTACCAGGGATGTGTGTGAGGCTGGAGGACGCCTGACCCTGTATACTGTGGCTGGAAGATATCATGCTGAGCTGCTGGACCACCCTGCCATCCAAATGTAAAAGATTATGCGTGAGAAAAGCTGAGCAGCCACAGCATCTCGGTTTCACAATTAGCTTTTTCCTAAGAGAATCAAGATCTTGTAGAAAAAAAGAGACTCGCATAGCCAAAAGGAACTAATACACTACTTTGTACTTTCCATTCTTAATCATTCCCAGCCCAGGAATGTGCATCCTGTGGTTTAGAGACGTGTGTGTTAGTCACCATGGTGTCTTAATTGGCCCTTTTTGTGAAGGAGCATTAACTGTGGAGCTGAAATGAGGTAGAGGTAAAATCAAAAAGGGATGATGGTTGCCTTAAGGTTTTAATCTTATTTTTGTTGTTGATTGACAAAACACACTTCACTTTGTGTCCATGTTATAGTGTTTCAGCAACACTGCCAGCTGTTATGAACATTTGACTTTGAACAGTTAGTAGTGATATATGTTGTTTCCTTTGTGGTTGTTTGGGGGGTGCATGTGACTGGGGGAAGAGCAGAGTCTGAGATGTCTGGAAAGAAAATTATGGGACTTTTGAACTGACGTTTGAGGCTCACCACACGCCACTGTCTTGTCCAGAGAATGTTCCCTTACATTAGCTGTGTCAAAACAGATGGTGGCTGGAAAGCCTTTGGCTTATGTAATAGAAATGAAAGATGTCGGCTGATTGCATCCTGCTTCAATCAGCTAACTCAAGACTTAAGCTAATACAGCTTTTTCTCCTAAATCAGGCGCATGGATGGTGTTCACTTGGTCAGCATATCTTAGGTGTCTGTGTGGAAACTTAAATGTGAGCAAACGCAGTCACTGTATGTCTTGCCCCACAGGTCGGACTTCTACCTCCGATCTGAATGATGCCTGGGAACCCAGCTTTGAATCGTTTGTCCCCGAAATGTATGTCTTTATTCGAACTGCCTCTGTCTGCAAAGAGTGCTCCGATATGGTTTTAGAGCAGATTGGTTGGCAGATTTTATCATCACGACCCGGGGCTATGTCTCAGAATAGTGAATTATTTGTTACCATCAACACTTAAACTAGGCCTTCAGGGGAGACTTTTTGTTGCTTCCTGAGTTTGCAAAGTCACGCATCATATGCCAAAAAGAGGCACAGAAATTTTTACAGGGCTTTTGCTTGTTTTGTTTGCTTCTCAGAATTCTGTCCCTCGCTGTCGTCCTCCCCGACCTCTCTCCAGCAAAAGAATACCAAGGAATCTCGCATAATTACAGACCATTGCGCCTCTGTCGTGGCAACATTACATTTAGTGTGTAGCGTAGCTGTCACACTGACATACTCATTGTAACATTCAGTTTGTTGCAGCAACACCCGGCATTAACTATTGCTTCAGCCTGTGTGGTGGCATGTCATATCAGGATAATTAGCTGTTCAGGCTTGATATGCAGATGTGCCCCTTGTTGTTTTTACTCATCCTGTCTTTTTTACTACAAACTGTGTTTTTCACCAATACAAACTATGTGCGAGATAGACTAAAGATTTGACAGTAATATACAATATATTGTGTAAGTACAGCTATAACACATAATTTTATATCAAAGCTTATGTTGGTGTTACTCTGAAGAAATTCCATCATCATTCATCACATTGAGTCACAGTGTGGCAGCAATCTCACTGTTCCCCCTATGTTCCAATTTTCCCCCGAATGAATTTAACAGTCTTACAACAGGGATGAAATTCACATTTGTGTCAATACCAGCAACTCAAGACTTGAGCTAACACAGCTGGTACGGGTGCTCTCTGTGAGTGCTGCTGTTCTGTTGGCGTGTGTAATGCCTCTTTCTGTCTCCATGCGTGATGCCTTTCCTGCGTTTCGTCTTTGCTCTAATGATGAGCCCAGTTTTTGGACCCTCTCCCTCTAGTTGTTGGAGTAAACACAGACATACAGTTTGGATATGCAATCTTGCACCCACAAAGTAGAGATGACTTTTTCCAACTCTGTAAAAGGAGTACTGTTGACTGCAATTTCTCCCACATAGGGCAGTTGTGTATATCCATACAGAGTTGTCTATGTTGCATACAAAACTATACATACAAATTCTCCATTTTAAAAGAGAGTCTTCTTTTCCTAGTTGGGGTTCAAGCCCATGTTACCCTCATATTTTAGACAGCAAGAATGTAGCAGTAGTCTCCCATCTGTTGGAGGCACCTGGACATTCCCAGTTTGGGCAAACTTCCCTTGCTCTCACTCTTTCTTGATAAGGTCATTGTGACTCCTCGCCTCACATGCTGGACTTTGTCCCTGTTCATGCTGTTTATCTGTTTTGCTCGCCAGTACAAGATTCCCCTAGAGGAGAGCCCCTGTTGCCTTTCTTAAGTTTTGGAATCAAAGAGACATTTCAAAGCACATCGGAAATCATCAGTCACCTTCCATGGTGTCATCCTTACACAGGATGTGTTTCTGCCCAAATCCTGTTTCCTACTGTAATGCAAACACATTTATTTGATATGGCATCTGGTTGCGTATCGGAATTTTTTTAACTTTGTGTGTATGTCTCACATGTGGTAGGATGACTTTGTGCGAAGCAAACAACCACATGCTGATTGATTCCTTAATCATCTTGAATTACTCAGTATGGAAACCAGATAGTCAAGCCTGGCTGACGAGTGCAATATCTAGTTTGTTAAGTTGAACAACTGCTACGTACAAAAGTCACAGGGAGGCTGCTCAATAGCGTGTTTACCCAAGTGTTTGCACACCCACACGGAGCTGGGAAGAGCATTAGTGTGTATCCTTGTGTAAATGTGCCTTTGTTTGTTTCTTCTTTTTTACAAGATCTCCCCTGTCCTTCCATCTGCCTCAGCCCTTTGGGCCAAACATCAGCTGACTGCTTTTCCGGACTGTCTACCCCCCCTCCCCAACAGGCTGGCCCCCTCTGTGAACGTGAGAGGGGAGCACACTGCCCTCTGCGCGTTTGTCTGCCGCAGGCTGTTTTGAGGCTGCTATTTAGCAGCATGCTTTACTGTTCACCCTGCCCCCCCGGCACTGGAAGCACTGACCCACTAACCAGCATGCACCAGTGAGGGGCTTTTAAAAGGGACTCCACAAATCCATTCCTCTGTGTCGGGTTGGGATCACCTTTTTTTCTCTCTCTCTCTTTTTTTTTGATAGCGGAATGTCACGGCTTAGATGAATTAGGGTGAAGTGATTTTACATGGTGGGTCAAAGCACTGCAGTTTGGTCCGAAAAGCTGCTTATATCAGTAAAACAGATATTTTGCTGGATCAGTGCATGAACAAAAACAATATCAACACTAAACACACATAATTCATTCTCTGTCTTAGTGCTGTTTCCACCTCTAAACTTCTTTCGAAACCTCTTGCGATGTGTAGGCCCATGCCCTGTACCTCTAGACCTGTATCTCATGTGGTCATGGCTGTACAACATCAGTGGAGGAAAAAATTTAGGATCAGTTTGGTTCAGAGAGTGCTTGGAGGATAGGGGAAGTGATGGCTCAAAGCTTGACGCATTTGCGTGGAACACGTTAGCATAGCAGAAGGGCGGTGCGGTGTGTTTATCTCTTGTATTAGATTTGAAAAGGGGTCGGGCACTTTGGAACAAGGCCTCAGTTGTCCTTCAGTGTATTTGCTCTGCCTGTTTGCTGCACGTGTGAGTGCGAATGTCAACATCTAGTGAATGACCGCCTTCACAAGCCTCCATGAAACCTGAAATTTGAATTTCAAACATTTTCCAATCTCCATGGCCAAGTAAAAGAGTTAGGTTGCAAATATGAACAGGTGATACTCGCGGCTGGCAAGTCCCCGTGTCCGTGACCTGTGTTATTCCAAAGATTTTATACATTTGCGGCACTCGCACTGTAGCATTTTCTCACCTGACTGCTCTCACACACGTCAGGTTAAGTTCACTTTTGTCTCAGTCTCCTGTTTGGACACGAGCAATGTGTGTATTTTGAGAGTATGGTGCAGATAGACAGTGCCAGAGTGTAATTGGAGCAGTAATGAGAGACTATTGTGTAGTTGCATTGGTGGAATGCGTTTGCATGTTTGCCAAGCGGCACGTGATTTTGGCATGAGGAGATGATGCTCAAGTAGCTGTAACTTTAACCCTTGCCCTGTTTCAGTCACTGCAATGAATAGAACAAATGCTGCTGATGAATGAAAGCCTGAACAAACCAAAGGTGGGTCTCGTAGTTTATGCACTTAATAATGACTGTATGTATTCTATAACTTGTGACGGGAAGTCTGTGTGTGGGCTTGCGTTCGTGCGTGCGTGCGTGTGTGTGCGCGCGTGTGTGCCATGGATCACAGAGTATTTGGAGAAAATGAGAGGATGTTGAGTTGTCCCTAAGACTCTAAATCCATCTGCCTCCACTATGTCTCCAAGTGAAGGTGTGTATGTGGGAGAGGAGCATCACTGTTACCATGGGGCTGAGTGAGTGATGCAGAGTATGATGTGACCCCCCCACCCCAAACCTCTGTTATGGTGTGAATTACAGAGGGGATGATGTAAATGAAGGCATGTGGAACAATGGGCTGGGACAGTGAAGAAGAAAATAAGAGTGGGGAGATTAGATCGCTGAATTGAAAGCAGAGACGGCAACGGTGTGATAAGCCAGCCCGGTCTTGTCCCCCTGTAAAAAGGCCAGTCGGGTGTGGGGGTTGCGTGACTGGTGGGATAGTGTGTGTATTGCGTCCTCTGGCTGGGCCCTAATGGTTGTCATCATTCCTCATGGACTCTTGCTGTGTGCTTGTGGTCTCAAAGGTACCAATGGCTGCAGCAGGGAGTGACTGACCTGTTTATGTTTTGGTACTGGTTGTGAGTGTCTGAATCTGTGTTTGGGTTTGTATACTTTTGTGTCTGTGTGCGTGTCTGTGTCCGTGTCTTTCTCTCTCTACCACAGGGAGGTCCACGTAGCGCACTCCTCCCTGCAAACTTCCCTAAATAAGCACTGCTGTGTGTTTGGATTGTAAAGAACAAGGATAGCGCAGCAACTGTGCACAAACTTTTTTGAAACTGCCGTCAGGAATGTCAGCAGGTGTGTTTATATTGCTCACAATATGTGGACGGTAATATTTGTTTTGCAAAATTTCTCATACACTTACAGGACTTCCTCAACCTCAACAATCTCCGCAATGCTGTTCTCACTTTTTGATTTATTTAGGCTGCATTTTGTATGTACTGTAATATTCCTTTGAAATTTATTAGAGAGAGAACGCCAAATGTTTTTCCCCCACAGAACTGCTCTGATATTAAGTCCATTACCACATTGGAATTCCTGTTTCAACGGAAACATCATCTTATGAGTAGCGGGAAATGTCTTCAGAGACCGATCAAAAAACGAGACGGGTTACAACTGTCCTCAGCAAATTCGGAGTAAAACACAAATATGAGGTAGTGGTTATTTACCTTAAGAGGATCTGAATTAAGTAGGGATTTAGCTTTTATTGAACACATTGGCATGCCAAAATGAGTAATTGTTCCCACTCCCGTGTTACTGGTGGTCATTAGTTGCAGGAAACTGAAAACAACAGGCACGGTGAGAAAGTTTCAGGAAGGTCGTGTGACTACGAGGACAAGCTTCCTGCCTCGTAGTCTCTCCTTCCTGCTGCCTGGTGGACAAGGCGGGCTTTGCCTGGCCAGAGGGAGGAGAGAGAGGCGTGTATATCAGATGAAAGAGCAGAGAACACTCAGGTTAGTCGTCATTTGCGTCATACCCACACACACACACAGACACACACACTCCCGTGCTGGCACACTTAAGCCTGTAGCAGCGGGCAGTGTCATAGTAACTGTCTGTCACTCCAGAGCAACTCGCTGCCGTTGTCTTGGTGAAGGTCTGTGTTCATTTTTGCGTGCTGGAGAGGTCTCATTTACAACTCCCTCACCATGTAAGTACACTTCTCAAGTTGACTCTCCTCTTTTGGCCAATCCTTGTGATCACAGCAAGTAAAGATAGCATTGTATGTATGTACTCTTGAGTGGGAGGGGATTTGCTGTGTTGTGGAAAGTATCCCAGAATGAGCACTGTGTTCTGAACACGGTTTGCCTTAAATATTTGATGAAAAGCAGGGAGATGTTCAACCTCCCAAGTCATGAAAGCCAAGAATTGTCTTTCTCCTTGCCATCTTGAATTAGTAATAAGAGTTACAAAGTAAAATCTATAGGTATTACTTTTGATAAGAACATTGGCATCTTTGTTTGAGAAGTGGTCCAGCATGCTGACAAAGTGGATGTGTTGTAGCACCGTCAGACAGAAGTTATTTCTGATTTGTCACGCCAGTCAATGTTGCAAAAGGATTAAGAGACAGGCTACGATGGGCCAGAGCTCTCTCATTTTCTTCCACGGTTGTATTTGTTTTCTCTTTGTGAGTGTGACAGTATGAGTGTCGGATGGTAAGAAATTCAGAATGCGCTCTGTAGTTAAAAACAAACAGTTACACACATCTACTCAAAGATTCCTGTACCTGGATGGATAACCAGAAGTCTGCAAGGTTAATGTTTAGAGAATCGTAACCCTCCCACGCCGAACATGTGTGTGTGTCCGTGTGTCTGTCCGTGTCTGTGTGTGTGTCTGTGTCTGTGTGTGTGTCCCCGCCCGCCAAAGCCAACAGTAAAGCCAAGCCATAGAGGCAAGGCCACGCTTGGTGTCCCCCCCACCCCAACCTGGTTTGGGAGGGTGTCTGATTTTGTCTCTCAGCGCAGTGTTCAATTTGACTGTGGGGAGGATTTATACCCCTTTCACTTGGAACTCAACACCTGAATTTCATTACATAATGTGAATCGTTGTACTGACAATAATGATTCCTGATATTTAGGATAGCACATACCTACTTGCCGCATATCCCAATAATGTGACACACTGGCAACCACTGACCACTTTCAATCCATTTCTCTGATGTATTTATGCATTTATCATGCACAGACACATATGCAAATCAAAAAAAGAAGAAAAAAAACACCACACAGCAATTCAGTGGAACACTTGCCACCAGCTACCCCTCCCTTGGGTGTAATTGCGCTCAGATATGTGTGTGTCCTGGGGCTACAGATGCACAGGGATGGGATGGGTGGGGTCTTGAGTGAAGGATGGCCTGACATAGTGAGAGAAGGTCAAACAAAGGTAGGGGCTGCTTATGCTATCATAATGCTTTATGCATGGCTCAATGATGGTCTCTCTCCTCCCTGGTTTGCTTGGCCCTGCTATGTAAAGTTGTATATCCATGTTGGGCAGACATTTTATGGGCCTATCAAACCTCTTCACCGCCAGGGGCTTTTCTTAAACGCCACGCAAAGCCACATGGACCAGCAGCAGATATCTGCCAAGCGTGAGGTGCAGAAGCCAAAGCTTTAATGTCTGCGTGTAATGAGGTCTGTTGCCCTGACGCTCTTCCTCACAAAAACCCCCCTCTGTCTTCATTAGGTACTCCCTAAATCAGACCCCTGGAGGAGTGTCTGATAACCTTTTGAACTCCTCCTTTAAGCCTTTTATTGAGTCAGAAAATGAGGCTGGGCTGGCCTGATGGGGTGGTGTCCTGGGGTTTCTGCTGGGCGCAAAAAAACGCGATGAGTCTGAATCCAGATTGTGGCCCTGTTTTTACTGATCACTCAACCAGAAGATGTAGGTTTCAGACCCATTTACTGATCGAACGCCCCTCCAGTCATCCCAACATCCCAACTGATTAAATGTTTGACGAGGTGCTGACTCATATGGCTGTATGGTTTTGTTGTTCATTCACTGATCTATGTGTGGCTTATGGAGTGCGGGTTGCTTGTGGAGGTTTTTCGAACAAGAACCCCAGTCTGTTTTTTAGTCGAATTGATTATTTTTTTTCCAGTGTTACAGCTAAATAAGTCAGTCAATGTTTTTGTGTGTCACTGTGAGCTTCCTCTATAACTGTGTGCACTGGCTTGTAGGCAAGGAGGCAAAGCTAAGTGCCCAAAAATAGAGCAGCACAGGCAGAGGGCAGCTTAAACAGGGTCAACCTGCTCATCACAAATTTTTACAGTCAGGAGCAAACAATCCTGCAGAGGGATTTTGTTTGTTTATGGTACTTTGCTTTCCATTTCCTATTATGAATTGCATCTTTGCTCCACGCCTGACCCCAGATTCATATGAAACTTGACTGCCAACTGTCCGGCAAGCCACGACGGCTGTTCCTTTCTCTATTCCTCTTGGTTAAGTTGACCATTGCTCTCAGGTAGAGACAGGAGTGATTGAATCATGCCCTCCATCCCTCCCACCTTCTGTGTCTTCTGACAGTCATATATTTTCGTATTTTACCCATTCATCTAGTATAAATGGAGTGACCAATTGATTCAAAACGCCTGTTAAGACAACTTCCGCTGTGTATTTTTGTCGCACAGCCTATCCGATGAATTTTCTCATCGAGGTCTACAGTCGGTTCATCTTGACACTGCAATGTGCCTTCAGTGTGTGGCTCTCGATAGCCTCAAAGCTTGGAAGGGAGTATCTTTGTTTCAATACAATATGGGGTCAATGTACACCCGACCAAGCCCGCTGCGATATGCATGCTGGCGTTACAAAATACACTCAAACACACTTTGCTCCTGCTGTGTCCCCCTGTTAGCTGGCCCCCCTTGCTTTTTCAGGCCATCTCTCCCCCCAAAGTCTACAACCATACGTGCCGCTGTTTGCTATTTGCCATTCAGTCCCTCAATAACTAAGTGCTTGAAAATTGCTCCCGGTCATAGGCTTTCCCTATCATTACTCTGTATTTAGGCTGTTTGCTAGGTGACCAGCGTTGGCTGTGCGACTCATCTCTTCCTTTCAGCTACAACACACACACACACACGCACATGCACATACACTTACAGACACACAGCCTCTCAATAGGCTTTGTGGTTATGGAGATTTGGCTAAAGCTAGAATGTATGAATGGTCCCAGTCTGTTAAGTTAGGACTGAGACACTCAAACGCTGTAACACACAAGCAGCTGCTCAGCAGAGAACAGAACAGGACATGCAGCCGTGTCATCAGTCGATAATGTGGTGGTTGGAAATATGTCCAAATTCGAAAGAGTCAGATTCAGAACAACACAGTGGTTGGTATAGTTTGATGGTGATAAAATCGCACAGTTTTCCACTGTCGAATAGAAACACAATCCTTGGCTTGCTGGCTGCGGTGGCTGACTGAGGCTGGCCTGTCACTTTTGGAGACGTCAGCTGCTTCTTTGGCCATACCAGCAGACTGTCACGTGAGTAGATGGGAGAGGAAAATGATAGGCGGGTCGTCCAAAGAACACGGAGTCGACCAGCTAGCTGGCGGGAGGGGTGTTTTCTTTTCCCGAAGGATGTTATTCCTTACTTGGGAACCAAACCCTGAGACAAACATGCATACAGACATACTGTATGTATGCATGTGTAGAGAGCAGATGTGTACCTTCCCCGAAGCGTGACGACACTTTTCTGTATTTACACATCCATTGGTCATGCCGCATAGATCCTTTCCAGCGCCCACAGCACTTTGAGTGCCGGCTACAAATGACAATAGCTCCTGTTTTTAGGGCTGGAGAAATCATCTCAGAGGGGAGCATGGCCATCTAAAATGTCTTCAAAGCTGATAAGCATTTCAGTGACTTCCAAAACAAACATTCTTCTTCTTGTCTCAAACATTTTGCCGTTTTGATTCTTTTTACCATCTACCCAATGTTTGGCCCACAATTTCAAAAACCCATCCTCTTGAATGCTAGTGAGTCTGCTTTTCGTACTCCCCTCCCCACCTTCACCCCTTGACATTCTTCTGTTTCTGTCATCCTTTGATTATTCTTGGGTTTTTTTATAGGTCGATTCAAAAGATGAAGTTCACCTCATCTGATGATGTTTCTTCCTTGCAATTCTGGCGAGACAAAACACTGAGAACCACCGCAGTGTTTTACCTGAAGAAATGTCGATCTCGGTTCCCTCTGTTTTTTTTCCCCACAAAGAGCAGCAATTACGTGTAAAGGGGAGTGACAGGGACCTGTTGTATACCAAAAAGAGGAAGACCAGGGAGGAACACTGAGCTCCTATCATTGCACATATGTGGTAGTAAGTTCCACTTGAAAAGTATGCCCATGTTAACAAGTGCATTCTTACTTCATTAATACACTATGCGTTGAACATTCTTACTTGCAAGATTGGAACTGCTGGTAAAATGCTAGTTGTGCCATATAGTCAATGACAGAGTCGGGCCAGTGTCTAGTCATTCTGTAAGAAGTAGGCCTTTATGTGGCCATGGAGAGGCTCTATATTTGGACTAAAATGATACTGTTTCAGGAGAGGCCTGAGCAGGGCTAATGACAAGCCCACAGCATGCTGACGCTGAGGTGTCAGAGGTTTCCCTGACTGACCGTCCCTCCTGGACTGGTTCCCACTGACTCACTCTCTGCCTTGAACTAGTCTGTGAAATAACATGGCACAGTTGCACAGCAGTCATTGTCTGGCCCAGTCTGGAATCATGAGGAAATTATGCCCCACATTGTTTTCCCCCAACCATCCCTACAGCTCACTGTTTATTTGTCACTCCACCTTAAGTCGTAGGTTGATTGCTGAGCTACAGTAATGATGTCTCCATTGTGGCTGCGATTTCAAATGATTATACCGCTCGTGTAATTGCATACATAGGGTAACTGTTGAGATCCTGTACCACTGCTGTCCACATGCAGATGTAGGGACCATCGTGTACATACAGTAGTTGTGTGGATCCAACGCTGCTGTTCTGCCAAGACTACCTGTAGTGTCCTAATTATATAATTGTTCACCATGTTTTCAATCCCCCAGTCTTTTTTGCCAATGTTGTCCTCCAGATGTAAAATGGCCTACATTTGTCTACATTTCTGTCCGATGGGGCCACAAGGTCATGTTTAGGGAGAGGAGGCGAATAAAGGAGGAGATGAGATCGAATGAAACCCTTGGGAGTAATATATAGAGAAGAATGGATAATGGTGTGTGGCAAAGATTTATTAAACATGTGGAATTTATATATCTTCTCTATCTTCTCATCTATCGATAATATCTTAACATTGCCATTTGCTCCAGAGTTTACCAGGGAATCTGTCTGTCTGTCTGTCTGCACACACGTGTGTGTCAGTAAGAGTAGAAAATGTGTGACCACAGGGTCTCAATCAAGATGATTAGAGGTATATTGGCTTGAAATCTACAATTGGTGGCACAATAGGTGTGCACCTGTTGTGCGCAAACCTGATTAAAAACGCAGCCCAGCAGAGTTTGTTTTGGAAAAAAATAATAATATCTGTCCACTGCTCAGTGTGATTTTCATTGTGGAGAGAGACAAAGAGATGAATCCAGGGGGGTTGAGGCTCAGATTGTTTTAGTCGAGTCCCGCTGAGCTTGATGCAAGTCGCTGTAAAAAATTGCAGCTGTTTCACGCGTCCTCCCGCAAAGATCCCCCTCTCTCCCTTTCACTCCCCCCTTCCCCCCTCTCTCACAATTTTCATTTGAATGAAAATCTCTCCCCAGTGTTTTGTTGTGCTCTGTGGGGGAGGGGTCCAATTGGTCAGAGCCCTTTATGAGCCCGACCAATGAGGGCCGGCCTCCTCCTGTAGCCACTCCCCTAGAGCCCCGCTGAGGCTCCCGGCTCGGCGTGCTATTGGACGGCTGGGAGGAGCCACGCTCTGTTTTAAAGCCTGTCCTGTCTGTAACACTTTAGTGTGTAACAAGAGTCCCGTCTGCTGGAGGAGTGTGTGTCTCTACGTGGGTGTGGGTGTGTGTAGCGCTGTGTGAATGCTTTTGTTTGTCCAAAGGGGAGAAAAAGCTTGTTAGAAGGCAGGCTGCTCTTCTTCTTTTCCTACAATTGTCTGACACGGACTTCTTTGATCTTGTTTCAAACCCCTCCAGGACTGTGACACTCTCCACTTGACTTACTGCTTCAGCTTTTTGTGCCGGAGCACCCGCAGGACGCCGCTTTACATGCAGATTTGAGCCTGAAGAGTTCTCTGAAGCCGATTTTGCGGACTACAACGCTCCAGCCTCCCTGGTTGCTTACCCGGCATCAGAGCAGTGTTTGGGTTGAAGAGCCACTCCGACCAGTGACCACGACCCACACCCCCGTCTTCTTAGGGTCGCATCCGAGCTAATAGAGGTTGCCTGACTAAGCCTGGAGAAGAATCTGACCCCGACTGACCCCATCCCACAAGCAGCCTTTTCACTGAGCGTGGACCACGCAAAAGGAGGGATAAAAGAGCAAAGGGGAGCGGCAACTGTGGAAAGGAGGACGAAGAGGGGGAAGTGAGAGCGTCCGCAGCAGCAGCAGCAGTGTGATCGGTAAGGAAGTTAAACCAGCTGTGAGAGTTGGAGGGCAGTGCTGAGGGGTATGTGGGGGAAGTAAAGAGGATACAATAGAACTTTTTTTCCTGGAGCTAGCAGGGGACATGTGGGAGCTCTAAAATGATGCTGACTGCCCATTATGGCCCTGAACTCGCCCTCCTCCTTCTTCTGTCACTTCCTCTGTTCCTCACTAGCACTGTACGTCTCTCCTCCTGTGTCTCACTCTCTGCTAGCTCCATTACAGTTGAATTCCTCAAAATAGTTGTGGTTGAAGTTCTTTACTTTTATGTGCAACCCCTCTCTGCCCTCACTTAGTCATGCTGTCTTCATCACACTCTGTGTCTCTTTCTTGCAAAATCTGTTAGTCATGTAACAAAAAAAATAATTTCAAAACGTTTATGACTCATCCATCCTCAACTTGGTCCCTGTCTCTCCCTCTTTCTCCCCCTCCCTCTCGCACAGCTCCTGCACAATGCCAGTGGAGACCTTGCGGCCGTCTGATGGCCGCCTGGCTGGGGTGCCCTTCACCTCCGCCATGCCCTTCCGCATCCTCAACAAGGGCCCAGAGTACTTCCGCCGCCAGGCTGAGCCTGGCTCCCGCAAGCTGAGCGCGGTCGAGCGCCTGGAGGCAGACAAGGCAAAGTACGTGAAGAGCCAGCAGGTGGCCCTCAACCGCCAGGCCCCGGTCAAGCCCCCAATCATCCGAAAGCCCCTGCTACCTCCCGGGATGATGTTCCAGTGTCAGCTCAACGCGCCGCCGGCTCGGAAACATGCCCGCTGTCCAGCTGATGTGGAGAACACAGATGGGAGAGAGGGGCCCAGAGGGAGGAGAGGACCTGCTCTTAACTTGGAAATTCTGAATAACTTGATCAATGACGTCTGCGACGGACCATCTCCCTCTTCCCTCTCTTCGTCTTCCACCTCACCCTCATCCTCATCCCCCTCATCAGGGGCCAAGAGCATCAGCAGCAGCCTCTCAGCTGAGCAGGAGAGGACCAGGCAGCCCCTCAACAACGTCAAACCGCTAAATCACAGTGCGGCCATCTCATCCTCGTCCAACTCTTCTGGAACCGCCTCTCCTCTCAACAGTAATGCCTGGACCGCCGCGGCGGAACCCAGCCGTCGTCCACCCCCAGTTCCAGCGCGGACACCTCGCATCTGTGTTCCAGTACCTTACAGTTCCCCAAATCCAGTGACTGTGCGCAGAGTGGATGTTCGGCCACAGGCAGACTTGAAGAAGCCTCTGCAACGGCCCATCCAGCCCCGGATCAGGCCAAAGCAGACGGCACAGGGTCAGGTAGCTAAGCCGCTGGTCCCGCCACCACCACCAGCACAGGCTCTGCCCCAGAAAAACCAACCTCCCCTGGCATCTCCTCCAGCCTACCTGCCCCCCAGTCCCATGCTTGCCCGTACTGGCATGATTCCACCACCCTCCCCTGCTTTCACACGCCTGTCAAACGCCAGCTCAAGGGGTTCCGGCCGCAAGCACCCATCCCTGCATCGCTCCAAGTCAGACCTCAGCGACCGCTTCTCGCGCGCTACAGCCGACCTAGAACGCTTCTTCAACTACTGCGGGCTGGACCCGGAGGAGGTGGAGGGGATGGGCGGCATGGAGCGCTTCACCAGGGCCAACTCGGACATCGTCTCGGTGTCAAAGCTGCGGAGCGTCAGCACCCCCAGCTCCGAGTGCGGCGACGAGGCCGACCGAGCGAGGGAGGACGGCGCAGATGAAGACGACGATGACGGACCAGCCAGGGCCAGCGAGAGGGTGCCGTACGGCATTTCTGTCATCGAGAGGAACGCTCGTGTCATCAAGTGGCTCTATGGTATCCGTCAGGCACGAGATACTGGCAGCGCCATCTCAAACGTGTAGAGAGCGAAGGAGACAGCACAGACTGTTTGATAGAGAAAGTGTCTCTTCATGCAAGCCTTCTTAATTTATTGACTATGGTTGTTCAGGGCCCAGTCTACTTCTATACTTTATATATGAACAGCATATATATTATATATGTATGTATCCTCCTCTGTGTACTGTACACACAAGCTTGAAGAGAGACTCGGTTGCCCGTATGTTCTTCTGCTGCCTTACTTTTCATTAAAGGATAATGAGTCCAGTACTGTTTTTTTTTTTTTTGGTAAAAGCTCACCGATATCAAACAACAGAGATATGTTTTATATACATAATTATATATAGTCAGTCTGGTTAGCGGGTCAGGACTGCATCCCTTGAAGTTCGAAACATTAGACGATACATTTGCACCCCATTTCAATTAACCCAATAGCAATATCTAAGATGGTGGACATCCCCTGAGACAGAGGATGTGACTGTGCTGTTGCAGATTCTTTTGCTAAGGTACTTTGTGTGTGTGTGTGTGTGTGTGTGCACCAGAGAGATGCAGTGCACAAGGATGGACTCAATGATGCAAAGTGCAGCGACTGTTGAGTGAGCCTGAAAGAACCATGTCAATACTGTGAAACTTACCCCAAAACATATAGTGCATTTCTGAAATCGTTTGGCTGTTAGACTGTTATTGTTCACATTTTAGTCCATGAAAGGTTTGTCTACTTCTATTTTGAAATGTCATCTCAACAAAGCACAAGGTGAATGGGTGACTCCCCAACATCCCATAAGGGTCCATTACAGAAAATATGTTCGCAGTTACCATTATGTCTGCCAGTTCAGTTGTGTGTTTGCATCTGAAACATGCTTTTGCGTCTTAGATTGTGCTGAGACTGTGTCTTGGCACGGCCACCTGAGCACAGTGAAGAGATGAGAGATGATCTCATAAGTGTGTGGTTGAACTGAGAGTAGCTTGAACATGTGATTTTTCCCCCATGAGAGACAGCACAAAGTGATAATGCACGTGTGCAAGGAGCTGTTTTTCTGATGCAAGCAATATATGGGTAAGCAATACGGGATGCACATTAGATTGGAACAATATTTATTTGGAGACGACAATTTCATGTATTGGATGTCAAGACACCTCTGTTTTTCCTTCAATCTCACGGCACCTGTTCCAGCTGAAAGTATATTTTAAGGAAAACCTCTCAGCACAAACCAGCACATACCTTCACACCCAGACACACCTGTCATTTATGCAAAGTCATGACAATGTGTGTGGACGCTGTTAAACAAGGAATGCCACGTGTTCAATCAGCACAACGGACTCAGACTGTTGTGGATGTGTTTAACTTTGTTTGCAGCAGCAGCTTACCCACTGCCGTCTGGATCTACTTCCTCCACGAGTTGGGCAAAGCAGTTGAACTCACATCAGCCTCTGAGGATTTTATATAGTCAGATAAGTGGGCTTAAGACAGGACAGTGAACCCTGTGTTTTTCAGAATTTCTTTGGCACTGAATGAACCGACAGTCTTAAAACAGAGGCAGAGTGTTTCTACGAGATGTATTCTAAACAGATAATAAACTGCAGTTCCAAATACACACTTGGCCGGTGTTTTTATTGATATCATTGGACATGAATGGGGCAGTGTTTACATTTTTGTGCAAGTTTTTCACTTTCAACTTTGCCCAGTACAAAGTGTGCACCTGGTACCAGCATATGACTCCAAACATGCACTCCTCTGATATCTTCAGTGCTTGAGGGAGTGTGTGTACTACCAGTTGCCAAGTCCTTGGTTTATGATGTGAACTCTGCTGTTGGCCCTGCACAGCAGTGGCAGGTGTAAAATTGCAATTTGGCCTCAGTTATCCATGCAGCATTGAACTGCATGGTCTGAATTTTGTTTGCTTTCGTGTGCCTCTTATTCAGTTCTGGTTGTTTTGACACAATGTTGACTCTTGTAGTCACAAAGACCTGCATAGGTGAAATGTGTTGCTGTTGGACCCACTGTAGGGTTGCAATTTTGGCTTTAATCTATGTTGCCGCACCCTCCCGCCCGTCCCAGAGCCTTGCCTTCCTTCAGAGCTTTGGACCCTCTCGACACCAACTGCTCAATAAAACACATAGCTGATGTGTGGGAGTGCCAGCAAGTGAGTGTGCACGGAGCAGGAATGAAAAAGGTCATCAGGGTCAGCTGCTCCACTGAGGCTGTCAACAGGACAATCTGTATCCTAAATTTGGACTAGGTCGCAATGAACATTTAAAAATACCTCCAATGTTACAGTTTCTGCAGTTGTATTCTTTGTGCTTTTATGGTAGCACAGAAAAGTTACGACAGAAGCTCTCAAATATTTTATAGATGCCCAGGGAGCACTTAAGGGCATTCATTGTCTTGCTCAAGGACACTTCAACATTGGCCTGTCTCCACTTGAACCCACTTTATCTGGTGTAAGATGATGCTATTATCAGGTTTTAAGGTGACAGTGGTGTTCTCCATATTAACGCAGAAATGTGGCACTTCTACGCATTTAATCAATTTTGAGCTAAGTGAATTAAGAACAGGAAAAGATCACATAAGACGTTGAACCCAAAACTTGACAAAGTATAAAAACGTTGGTCTGAATGCCAACAACTTCATACATGCACAACCTTTCTTTCACATTTTGAGCCATGACATCTGTCCTAGCAAGGTCTTCGAGATTCATTTATTATAGTTTTGGCATGTAAACACCCAAACATGTTTCAAGAACAAAGCAGGTTTAGCCAGAATAGCAGGTGAGATATTTCTAGCTTTCCTGGATGGTTGTGACTTCAAACTGCACCACCTTTTAGAATATGTAGAGACTTAAACTCATCACACATTTGGTACACTTGCATAATGTTTCTTTTGAATTCTTCTGTAATGGGCAACAGGTTTTTGGCCTGTTAGAACAAATACACCAAAAGCTGCCTGCTGACCTCTCTCCTGTGAGGCAACCAACCCTGTTTCCTCCAAGTCTCCCAGACTCTGCGTCTTGAGACACGTGCCAGATGTGTGTTTGCACTCGCAGTTCTTTGTGTGAGTCATGCTGGGCTCGGAACACTCGAGGCTCTGTGCTGTTGCTTCAGATCGTGACACAATCCCAGCATGCTTTTTGTTTACTTTTTGATAGTTGAAGGGCAGTGGGCTGCTACAGGAAGGGAGAGTGGCAGAGAGGGGCCTGAAGCTCTGAGACAAATATTAGAGGACAAAGCCCGGGATTAGAGATCTGTGATGTTCCAGTCAGCTCTGATTGATCAACATGGAGAGCCAGAAAAATCGCAAAAATCACAAATCCTAAAGGCTTAAAGGCTCAGGAAAGTGGGAAGAGAGGAGCGAAGATGGTGCTGGGAGATTGAGCAGCCAACGGCTGCTCGAAGTGTAAACAGAGCTATTACCCCGACTACAGCTGAGGGTACTAGCAGAGTGACCTTGGAGGCCAGTAAATGCTGAATCTATCTACTTTATTATCTTCTGTATTAAGTTATGATGAATTCAAACCAATGCAACAACAGAAACGCGAAGAGCTCAAGCAGGTACCAGGTTATTTACTTTGTCCTGCAGAGAGCGGATTCTTTCTTGAAGCACAATTTTACATTTGCACACATTTGCAACATTTTCCAGGTCCTGTTTTTAATCTGGTTATTCACATGCACACGTTCAACACTGTCCTTTGTTTCTACGGTGTTCAGGCAACATTCCTGAGGTACCAAGGCATGTTCCATCTGCTGACCCTCCTGATGACCTTGCAGCCACGAGGCTCCAACCATGCAGCAAACGTAACATTTCAGCTGTGAGGCTCGGCTGTGTTGTGGCCTTGAAGCTCTCTGACCTGTCCGAGCCTCGATGCCTCAGCAAGAAATTACCCTTTCACACTGATTGCTTCATTTGACTTGTGTGTTGCATTACTGTTCGGCGCCTCTGTTTCATGGTTTAGTCAATTCAGCGTGGCGCGCGCACACACATATACACGCACGGGCCATCGCTTACGACCCTCTCAAAGGTCACCGGCCTGCACATTCTGGTAGTCGTAGATATACAGGCGCAGATAGTTTGTTGTTGCTCGACAATCACAGGAGAAAGCTCAGTATCGAATGTGTGTTGCCTTCCGCTTGAGGTAGAGTGCAGGGGGGCACCAGGCTGGAAGACATCAGGGCCAATTCATGCCTCCCAAAGAATGCAAACGACGCTGAGCCCCGGAAAGCTGCAGCCTAATGTTTATTCTGGGGCTGAGATGACTCGCTCACACTGTGGGGGGATTTGATATTTCAGTCCTGTTACGTCTGGCTGAGGTGGAACGATGAAATAATGTTTTCCCCCCAGGATCCATTTTGCATGCCTGATCCTGGTTCAGTGCTTACCGTTATAGAGACCAACCTGAAGCGACCAATCTTCACGTCTTTGCGTAAATGTATCGTGAATTCCCAGGTTGTGAAGCTCCGCGACGCTCCAGCTGTGAAAATGACAAATTTTGACATGTGCCAGGTCCAAAGCTGTGCCAGGGAATGTGGAATGAACCTGGCTGAGAGACGCTGGCGAGGACTGGGTCACATGGCTGAGACTCAGAAACACCCCTGGGGAGCTTACATAAGCCTCAGCCTATGTGGCGTGCCGGAGAATTCACTCTTTCTCACTCAACTGTGCTCTCATCCTTACATAAGCAAAAGTGGAGACCCTGACCGGCTCCCAGGGGTGTCACCAGGGCCAGAGCAGCTAAACTGTTCCACTTTGGGGACGGGACAGCCAGTCCTGGGAAGACAAGATGTCTCTGCTGGCTGCGGTCTCACATTGAATACACAAGCTGCACACGCCAGGAATCATCGCTCTGTCTTTCTCACAGTGTGTGTGTGTTCATTGAGCCTACCCATATGTTCATATTTGTTCATATTTATTGAGATTAGCTGGAAAAACACACACTGTTTCATTTTGCTCCTGATGTGCAGTCTCTCTTCAAACACACATAACACACACAGATGCAAACACACACTGTGGTATACTGAATTTTTTTTTTGCCAAAAGATACATGCTGATGTACTTCCCCTACTGTATATGTTACCCATGTGTGTTTCTAATTGTGCACATTGGAATCATCGAAGCAGGTGCATTTTAGGGCTCATCACGAGTGTGTGATGTTTGTTGTCGGTGTGCGCGTGTGCATGTGTGCGTGTGTGTGTTTGTGTTCATGTGTACGTGACAGGACGTAGGATTTATACGCTTTGATCACACTTGTCATATTATACATGCCTAAGGTTGATAAATTCATTCTGAAACACCTGAGCAGAGGAAATGATCTGATTACGGTAGTTGGGACAGATTTCTTTGTGTGTGTGTGTGTGTGTGTGTGTGTGTGTGTAACTCAAATTGACTGAATATCCTGTGGGAAAACAAAACTGCATTGTCTGTGTTGGCTTAACGTCGCTATCAGTCTATGCACATCTCTCCCCTCCCTCTCTCTGTCTCTCTCTCCCTCTCTCCCCCTCCACCATCTCCTGCCCTCCCTCCTGATCCCTCAACCTCCTGCTCTTTCTCTTGCTCTCCCCTTCTCTCTCCCTCTTTTTCTTTCTCTCTCACCCTCACTGTGTCTTCGGCTCTCCCCCTTTCTTTTTATCTCCCTCCATCTCTCCCTCTTTATCTCTATTTCTTTCTCAACCTCTCCTTTCTCTCTCTTCCCCTCTCTCTCAAGTTCTCTCTCTCTCTCTCTCTGTCCCTCTCTCCCTCTCTCTCCATTTCTCCATCATTTTATCAGCCACTCAGAAACACAACATCTCTCCTCCATTGCCCCCCTGCACAAAGCACGTGTGTGTGTGCTATGTTTATGAGTGTGTTTGTCCCGTGTGTGTTGATATCCTCTGCCAGCCTATCAGAGCCCTTCAGTTTAATTCCACGCTCTGACTCCTGGCGGCTGCTCCTCACGGTAATCACAGCGACACAGTATCAAATGTAGATCTGGCCATCCTGCCACCGCCGTTAATAAGGCACAGGCAAATGCCAAACTTAATCAGCCGCGATCAAAAGCCGCAGCTGATCTGTTTATTTTCAGTTCCTGTAAGAATGACGTCTTGGGAGAGTTTTCAGCTCCGGCGGTGTTGTGTTCTTGTGCGACGGGGGTTTTGTGTCCTCAGCTCTGCGGTCAATGTCGATACTTTAGCCCGCAGCATCCTGGAGACAAACACAAAGGCCGCTCAGAACAAAACGATCTCTGCCTTTTGAAGGATTTACGGGGAAACAAGGCACAAATCATTTTTCCAGCCCCGTCTGACGGTCGCTCAGGCTGACGTCGACGTGCCGCTTCGGTGGTTGCGTAAGATCAGAATCTGCTTATAAACTAGTCCGTCTTATGTAATATTTCTCCATCTGGCTGCGTGTTGCATCTCTCCGCCAACGCAGTGACACCAAATATCAGCGGCAATGTGACTGTTCTCTCCTGTTTTCTCTGCTTTGTCATTGGAGGCCAGTGAGGTGGAGAGAAATGACTAGCGTGGTGCTAAAAGCAGCAATCCACTGCGTTTACAATGTTTTTGTGTCCACACAAGATTATGTCATCTTTTCGGTCCACTCCAGGCCGTGACCCAATGAGGGGACAATGCCAATACATGGATACTTTTTGCAACCCCTGCCCCCCAAAAGAGTGGGCAGAGGCATTGGAGGGACATGGCAGGACTGTTGAGTTGTCATGATGAATTATTAATCCTTCGTAATTAAATGGAAGTTTACTACAGGGTGTTAGATTGTTGGGCAAGATGGAGTGGATGATATTTCGTTTGCTGACGCAGACTGACGAGCTGTTCGTGCCGCCCCGTGTCACAGCGCTGAAGAACAGGAAGGGGTGCTATGATTAAGACCAAGCTCAGCGTGTGTGTAAGCATGAGTGTGACTGACTGTGTGTGTGTGTGTGTGTCTGCGTGTGCGCCCGTATGCACGCAACCTCACACGTGGCAGAGGGGAAAATTTCCTGTACTGCTCCGAGGCGATGGCACAGAGTTACGCTACACACTGATTCAGTCATTCCTCCCCAATGGCCGCTCACACACTCTCGCACACTCACACACACACACAACTCCTGCACGTCAGCACAGGAGCCACAAACTACTCACGGGGGCCGAGGAGGCCAAAGAGACGCAGTCAATAATTGATAGTGTGCGTTAAGTGTTGTGTGAGTGCCTGTGAATGTGTACAACATGTAACCTTTATATTTCATATTTCCACTCAGCTTGCAAATCACTGAAGGTGCTCAGTTTCTACGGCATTTAGGGCACCACACGTCCATTCACTCTCGTGGAGCTGTGAGTGGTGTTGAAGCCTCAAGAGTAAAAACCTCCAAGAGTAAAAACCTCCAAAGCTTGATCTTTTCTTATATATTGGCATTTCTCTCCCCCTCTTTCTCCCTCTCTCCCTCTCTCTCTCTCTCTCTCTCTCTCTCTCTCTCTCTGCATATGAAGTTCCATTGATCGGCATCATTGACCATGAGGAACGTTTGAAACACAGAGCGATGAACATACCGCACAACAAAACTCAGTCCAGCAACATCAACCAGTGGAAACATGAGGCTCACCCACCTGCCAAACGTGGCCCGAAAACGTGACCGGTAAATGTGAAAGGAGTGGAAGAAGGGAGAGAGAGTGAGAGAGAGAGAGGGAGGGAGGGAGGAGCGCTTGGTACTTTCACAAGGTTAATGTTTAGTTAACCTCAAGCGGATTGAAAAAATTCCAACCGGACTGATGCCCATCACCCTTGCGATGTCGGAAGCTTCCCACCCTGCTGTTCTTTCCAGGATTCAGCACCATCTCCTGCTCTTTGTGTCTCCTCAGACCTGGACTGTGTTACTGAACATGAATTGCGTCAAGACACAGCTTGGGGTTGTGTGTAATTCAATTCAATTCAACATTTAATTCAATTGTATTTGGAGGCCTCAGAGACCAATGTCAGGACCGCAAACACCAAACCAGATTTTGAGTCCAGATTCTGTCAGCTGCCAACGTGTGCTGATCAGTCTTAGATCTAGTAGGTAATATCAGTGACGTGTTAGCGCCTGATCAATGATTTGGAGGACAAAGCCGCAATTCAGGCTGCGTCCACTTCCACCAACACCAGATGTCTGTGCTGGGACAAAGAGGAAAACAGGGGGTGGGAGGCGGTTGGTTTAACTGCATACCTCCTGCAAGGCACAGCAACCATAGACAACGATTGTCTGTTGATCCTCCTCCTCGGGGTGAGGAGGAGGATCAACCTGCTTTTGACCCGTCCTGACAGCCGAGACACACACCAAGGGATGCTCAACGTGCAGAGCCACCAAGCACAGCTAACATACACACAAGAGAGCAAAACAAACCCATAACCAGCTCAAAAACATTATGGTTTGCCGAAGTCCCAATACAATAATTCCAATTGATGAACTGGATGCAGAGCGACTGCCGTAAGAGGGACTGACGTCTTTCTGTCCTGTCTTCTCTTCTTTCCTGTCTGGTTCTGCTGTGACCTATTGTCGTTGTTTGCTTGGGTTCCCATTTGCTTGGGATGACGCCACAAACTAGAACCACAACCTCCAACAAACAACTGAGACCATGCAGATGGGGACAAAGGCAGATTTGTTGTTGTTTTGGTTGTACAAAAAGGGGTGAGACAGCTGTTTATATTTTGTTGTTGAATGAAATTTATCAACAATGTTGTCATAGATGACGTCTGTTTGTGGGGCCTGGACTGAGGGAGCAGATATTTCAGGCATAAATCAGGCTGGAGTGTATCTAAGCGCAGTCATCTGTTAGCTTTGTCAAACGAACTCGTCCCTTGTTTCAGTGACCAACACAACACAAAACAGTACAAGCTGGCGTCGAGGAGGCGACTGTACGCAGCCTGTGGTGCAAAACCTCCCACACACCAATGCGCTTGGCGCTTGTCACGCTGCGCAACATTTGTTTCATCTTCATTAATCATCGTCATCATCGTTGCTAAGACATCAGATGTGATGTGTACACAATGAGCGACAACTCTGCAAGCTACAATGTGTGAGCACCAGGTGGGACATGCGTCCAGCAAGAACGTCAGGAAACACGTCACTGTTGAGCCATGTGTCTGTACCGCTGCGTTCCTATTGGTTGTTCATTAGACAAGCATTGTAAGAGCCATCACAGAGCAACACGTCTGTCCAAGATATGTGCCACTGCCAGGTATTCGTCAGAGGCCGCCTTTGGTTGTAAGACACACGATCGTTGTCTGTCCCCCGTTTCACTGTGCGTTGAATGTGCGAAGGGTACATACCTGTATGTACCACTGTCTCTTGGTGTGAAATCACCACAGCACCACATTAGCTGTAACTAACCATATTTGTTTGGTTTCAGGTCTGACTTGTCTCACCCAGACTTCAAACACCCTGATGGGCGAGTGCGGTGACTCACGTGTCACGACTGCACCTCGATCCAAAAAAGACAGTGGACAAGCCTGATCAGAACAGTGAGGATCCTCCACACGGAGAGCAATGCAGCACATTCCTGTCCTCACCCGTTCCCTTCCTCTCACAACATCTGGCCGAGACATTTCACTCACATTTGTCCTGATATTATTTCACCTGTTTTTCTTCCTTGTCTAACATTTGTCCCACTCCACATCACATTTCAGTTTTGCTGACATGACAAGAGAATCTAGTTTCGAGATTTTTTTGCCATCTATCTTTGATAGACACAAGGACTCCATCTGTGGACATCTGTGGACAAAGCTCAGAAAACAACAAACTCACTCTCGGTGACACCTCTTATCACTGTACAGGAGGATTCACTCAGAAATCCAATTTCAGAAGCAGCATTTCTCTCGACATTTTCTCGGTGGTGGTCTCCATCTTTTTATGTACCATAGACAGTTTTCAAGCTTAGGACTTTCTCAAGGACTGGAGAGTGGTTGGAGATATGGTTATGCATTTTGTGTTATTTTGAAAAAAACATAGACATAGTATAACAGTTTTATGTACATACATACAGTATATGCATTTTTCATATCATTACACTTCAATGACACCAATGTCCATTCACCATAACATGTAATTAGTGGGAGTCCTCAGCAAGGGCTAACTTGCATGTGTGCTGAATTTTGAAAATGTTTTCCATTCAAAATGAAACACCTGGAAATATACATCTAGTTTTTACTATTAACTATTGGTACTGGTACTGGTGGTGAGGGATCACTTGTTTTCTGCAAACTGACATAGCCAATCCACCCCTCCTGGAATTGAGATCCTCTGAATGTTGAGGTGACTGTCCTTAGGAGATCTGTGATGGCTGTGTTCCCAACATGTGCTTCTTCTCCCCGTGTGTCATTACAGACATTGGTCACGGTGCCTCATCCATAGAAAACGTGCGAGTGTGTTTGCATGGCTCTCTTGTCTCTCACCCAAGCGTTTGTCCCACAGCTGGTGTGTAGTGATACAGTGGGACGGTTGCGAGCAGCTGTCGCCTTGGCCGGTGGGGAACACTCACACATGTCCTGGTGCCTGGTTGAGATTTCGAAGCCATGCACATTTCTCTGCACTCTGCATCCCCCTGCCCCCCATACCCTGCCTTTGCCCTTCTCTGACTCCATCCAAAAATTCTCACCTTCCTGTCCCCAGACAGGCATCACACACCCCCTGGGGTGAGCACTGCTGGTGTGGTGGTATCACACAAGATTCCCATCCCTGTGACCTGCGTTCGATTCCTAGGCATTGCAGAAAATGATTTTTTGAAAAAACATGCAAATTGCAGCAGCCACTATGATGTTATTACCACAAAAGCATCGATGCTCACCATCTCGCCGTCATTAAAAATACATCTATTCAGGCTCGTCATTGTCTTAATGGAACTTAAGATGTCTATGTCTTATGACTTCATGCCATCATCCATTCGCCCAGGAGATCGACTACAGCAGACTGCCTGGCCGTAATGGAGAGGTGATGAAATCGTATAACAGCGGAAGTGCAAAAATGTTGCATGAATTATAAATCCAGCCTCTGAGGTGCACCGGGTGAGATGTTTCAGTCCGTGGCGATGGATTTGTTTGTCATAAATGTGGGGTACAAATCTAAACAATGCAGGAACAAATGCAGAAGTTGCGAAGGAGTTAGCCAACATTGTTTGATGTGTGCGTCTCTCACTGTGCGGTGTGTTACCCGAGACAAACACACACAGATTTAGAGTAGGGCACAGACAGTAACAAATAATTGATAATCCACACAGACGCGAGAACGACGGCCCGCAGCTCTTCCTCTCAGACTTGCTCTCGTGTCATCCTGCCTTAGCTGAGCCAGGAGACGATTCGGGACGCGACTCTCTCTCCCTTTGCATTGCGGCATGCATTTGAAACATGAATACACAAATTGCTGTGGATGTGCTGAATAAAAAGTCGCACTTAAGGAGACATTTTACGCATTTCTTGAACGCACAGGACGCAGTAAATCACATATAGAAGTGCCAGGCGGGATGGAGAAGACATGCGTATAGAGGAGGAAACCGACGTCTACACACAGGCAAAGACACAGCAGTCAATGCAACGCTCTTCCAACCGCAGCCTCCTCTCACACAAGCAGTTTGTAAGCATTGTGTCATATCGGCTAAAAATGCAAAGAGCCTATGATCTAAACACGCAGATTAGCTTCTTTACTTCTACCTCTCACTCTCTTTTTAACATTTCAAAGCCGCTCTCTCCAAGGAGCCATACTGCTTTTGTTGGCTTTGGTGTCAGTTTGGCGCAGCGAATTTGATGCTATTTTTACTCAGCCCACAGCCTCCTTCTCCTTTGCATATCTGCCATGACAGGTTTCACAGCACAACTTCACCGCAAGTCTGCAGCCAAACGCAGACTCGCTGCAATTAGAAGCTGCAGAACGTAAAGACTGTGAAATAACTGGGACACGGCATGGC